>JAODAL010007809.1:0-122372 GCA_025379985.1 Phyllomedusa bahiana | reverse complement strand
GGGCCGTTACCCCCTTTCCCCGACCACGAACCTTTGCTCCTCCCCCGGACCTTCCTGCCCTTCCCGGGACTACGGTTTCCCTGCCGATTCTACTGCCCTTTTCCCTTTGGGCTCCATCGCAAGCAAGTCCACCCAGGGGTAGGCCCTGGGGGAATTCCCCGCAGCAAGCCCCAACCCGCTTTCCGGGGGCCCCTCGGGGTAAAAACCCGGGGGTTCCCACTTAGATTTCCGTTCCATTGGGGTTACGCCATCGTTTTGGGGGGCCCTCATGGGATCCACAACCCGGGTTCCTTTTAAACAGTTGTTTCTATATTTTCACCCTAAAACCCAAATGTGAGAAGATTTTTACCCTTTTTAAAATTTCAGTTAGATCACGATGAACTTTTTAAATTTTTAGTTCCTGTATGTTCTTTCGATATCTCTAAAACAGCCGTTTTCAAAAAGGGTTTTTTCCTCTCCTTGCGAAATCAGGGTCAGTTTTGAGATTTAATTTTTTTTCTTTTTTTTTCCTTTAAATTGTTTGGGGGGTTTTCCCCTAGTGAAATTTTTTTTTTTTCCTCAAGCAAAAACCCCATCATTTCTCACAGATGAGCTAAATGGTTCTTCCCTCCCATTTTTTTTTCAAAAAAGGGGGATCTTGAACGGGGTGAGGGAAACCACATTCGACCTAAGACCTTTTGGGGGAAAATTATTATGCTTAATTTTAATTCTCCAAGCTCAGAACTTCCCAAAAGGGACTTTACCCTGTTCTTTATAGGCTCTAAATAGATCATTAAATAGTTTTTTTTAAATAATATACTCAGAAATTTTCACTCAAGTTACGTCAAAAAAACACCCTTTGAGCTTCAATTAGCCTTTTTTCCGTTGTACCCGGGTTTTCATTTAAAAAAGCCTTCCTCGGGAAAAAAACCTCAGAATAAATCTAATTTTGCCTTTTTGGGGTTAAATTTGTAGAAAAAAATTCACAGTGAAAAAAAAAAACCCCAATTAAAAAATTAATTTTTCCCTTGATATCCCTTTAAAAAAAATTCCCCCAAAAGGGGAAGGACCCCCAGCAACAAACCCAAAATTTGTTCTCCTAGAGAGGAAAAAAAATGTTTTTTTCCCTCAAATCTAAAAATCCAATATTGGGAAAGGGAACCCAAGGGGTGAAAATTCCCCCCCTCGGGGGGAGTAGTCCCCCCAACGGAGCCCCCCCAACCTATTGAGAGCGCACCCTAGGTTTGACCCCTAAAAAGTTTCAAAAAAGGGGATACCAGCAGGACTCCCATATTTCTATAGACACCCCAAAGGAAAAAACAATTCAATCCAATTAAAAATTCATTTTTTTTAGTCACATGTACAGAACAAAAAAAGGAGAAAAAAAAAAAAAAAAAAACAACGTTCTTTTGAAACATTGATTCAAAAACCTGTTGTTTTTGTTCAAGACCCACAAACAAAACAAATTTCCGTTGTATAAATTAATTTAAAAAACCCCGGTGATTTGTTCAAGCCCCGACGCTTTTCCCCCAAAAAATTTTCTTTGGGGTTAATGGGGGTAAAAGAAAACATTTAGCCCAAAAGCCCCTAAAATCACGGCAAAACATAGACTAAAAATTTAAAGATACTTAGAAAGGGGGGGGATACCCTTTAAATGGGGGTAATGCCGTAAAGATTTTAAATTTAAGATACAGATTAAAGGATGTGTCTGATGCCTCAGTGTGGACATACTGCCATCCCAATCCATGCTCCCCATGGAGATTTTTTAAAGTGGACCCCCCAGGAAAAGTGATCTCCAAACCAAAAAAACCCACTTCCTTTTACCCCCCCCCCCCCCCCCCCAGGGGAGACCAATTCAGGCCCGCAGAGGGGAGTAGAGACCCTCCTTTCCCGATAGTTCACAGGGGAAAGAGCGGGTCCCCCCCTTTTTGGTGGGTAAGTGAGGGGGGTCAACCGCCACGAACATCAAATAACTGAGGGGTGTGAGGGATGAAACATGCGAAGCCCCAACCTTTCCCGGGAGCAAAAGCTACTCCCCGGTGCAAAAAAATCCCACGCCAATATAAACATAATAAACGAACATATATGCATATTTTGCTGTATAAAAATCATCCAATTATACATATAGGGAAAATAAAATAGAGGGGGGGAAGCAAAAAGGGGACCCGCCCCCTTTGGGATCATAATCAGTTAATAAAAGATCAGAATAGATGTTTTTGGGGGACAATCCTGCCCCTATAAGCCAACACTGGCACGATCCCCAAAGTGAACCTTCAAAACCTTTAGGATATTATATAGTTATAAAAAATATATTAAAACACCTTTGTCATAAAAAAATTTGATTAGGGCTATACCCAGAAACAAAATTTGAAAAAAATATACTGAGTAAAATTTTTGGATTATAAAAGAAATGAATAATGTACAAGGGAAACAGCCAAAAATAGTACCTCTTTTAGGCCCCCTCGGTTGCTTTGTTTTGAGCCTATACGTCCATTCAGTCTCCCTTAAAAAGAGGAGGATTTTTTCTTTTGTCACCTTTTCTGAGGAAAATTGGATTTTTTCAATACAAAACAAAAAAAAGGGCAAGTTTAATCAACCCTTGTGGTTCTCCCACACATGACGGGCCCAAAGGGGGGTCTCTGCGATTCTCACATCCCCCCAAAAATTCACCTATCCCAGTTTTGTGGGATCAGTTGTTTTTTCCTACTTTTGTTTTTTTAAAATTGGGCAGGGGGCAGAGATAGACTACCCCCTTTTGAGTAACAATTTAAGAATTTTCTGATTTGAAAATTTTTTCCTGTGACCCGAAAAAACCCCCCCAAATTTTCCCTTTGGGTTTTTTTCACATATGTAGGAAAAAAAACAGATACAAACAAAACTAGGATAGGTTTAAAAATTTGGGGATGTTAGACATCGGAGACACCCCATTGGCCCGTCATTTTGTTTGGGGGTACCACAAGGGGGATTATACTTGTCTTTCTTTTGTTTTTTATTAAAAAAACCCCTTCCTCTAGAAAAGGTGACATAGATAAAATCCTTCTCTGTAAGGAGACTGAATGGACGAAAAGGCTCAAAAAATTTTCAAACCCGGGGGCCTTAATGAGTTACTGTATTTTGGCTGCTTCCCTTTTAAAATTATTTTATTAAATTTTTATATCCAAATGAGTTCATACAGTATATTTTTACAATTTGTACTGGGTATAGCCTATATCTATTGTTTATGACAAAAGGGGTTTTTAAATATAATTTTTTATTCCCTTTTAATATCCTAAAAAGGGATGGGAAAGGTTTACTTTGGTGATCGTGCCAGTGTTGGGTTATAGGGGCAGGATTGTCCCCCAACCATCCCCTTTTTGATCTTTTATTATCTGATTAGACCTCAGGGGGCGAGCTTTAAAGCTTCCCCCTCTATCTATTACACTCATTTTGTAAAATTTTTGGATGATTTTTTTTTCAGCAAAGTATGCATATATGTTCCCCCTGTTTTTTATGTTTTTATTTGGGGCGGGGTTGTTTTCACCGTCAGTAGCGGTTTTTCTCTGAACGGTTTACTTTCGCATGTAAAATCCGTTTGCACCGCTTCATTATGTGATGTTAGTGGGGGTAGAGCCTCACTTACCCAAAAAGGGGGCGACCCGCTCTTCCCAGTGAACTATCTGGGAATGAGAGATCTTTTTCTTCTCTGCGGGCCTGAATTGGTTCCGGGGGGGGGGGGGGGTGGGGGGGGAAAAAAGGAAGTGATTTTTTTTGGTTTTTGAGATCACTTCCCGGGGGGCCAAATTTAAATATCTCCATGGGGGGGGCAAAAGGGGTGGGATGGCGTATCGGGCCCCCCCCTTTAGGCATCAGGGAAAATCATTAAAAAAACTTTGTCTTATTGGGGTTATCTTGACGGGATTACCCACTTAAGGATAAACATTGCTAAGGGATCTTTTTTATTAGTCAAAGTATGCTGTTTTATTTTAGGGCTTGTTGGCTAAATGTTCTCTTGTTAAACCCCCGATGAACCCTATAGGGGAAATTTTTTTGGGGAAAAGCTTTGGGTCTTTTAACAAATCACCGGGGTTTTTGAAATTTAAAGATTTCAAAGGAACGTTTTTTTTTGTTTTTTGGGGGCTTTAACAAATCACACAGGTTTTTGAATCAATGATACAACAGAAAGGGTTGGGTTTTTTTTTTTTTGGTTTTTTTTTTTTCCTTCTTTTTCCAACCCCTTATAAAAAATATTTTAAATTTATAAAATTTTTTCTCCCCAATTTCTAAAATTCCCAAAAATCCCTCTTTATCCCCCTTTTTAAAACTTTTTTTTTAAAAATCCCCCAAAAACCCCCCTTTTTTTTTTTCCCCTTCCCCCAATTTTTCCCCCCCCCCCCCTTTTTGGGGGGACTACTCTGCCGAGGGGGGGAAAATTTTTACCCCTTGGGTCCGTACCACTATTTTTGGGTATTTTTGGGTTTAGAGGAAACCAGCATTTCTTCCCCTCTAGGAGAACAAATTTTGGTGTTTGTTGCTGGGGTTTTCCCCCATTTTTGGAAAGGGGTTTCTTTTTAAAGGGTTTTCAAATAAAAATTATTTTTTTTAAATTTGGGGGTTTTTTTTCACTGTGAAATTTTTTCTACAAAATTTTAAACCCCAAAAAGGCAAAATTAATTTATGTCTGTGTTTTTTTTTTTTAAATTAGAATCCAGCAATTTGTAGCAGCACAGTTTTATAGGGGCCAAAAAAAACCTTTTTTTAAAACCCAATTCCCTTTCGATACGTTTTTTTCCCCTTTGGGGCAGGCCAGCTTTTTTGAAAAGAAACTAATTTTTTCAGGGTTTAAAATTTTAATCCAGCAAATTTTGTTGTTACCACAGTTTAATTGGGTAGGTGCCAAAAAAAAACCCCTTTTTTTATCCGAAATTTCATTTCAGATACGTGTTTTTTTTCCCTTTTGGGGCAGGCCAGCTTTGTTTTATAGATTACTTTTGGGAGTTTAAAATTTAATAAAAGCAATTTTTTTAGTCACCAAGGTGGGAAATTAAAGGGGGCCAAAATACCTTTTAAAAATCCGTATTTCATTTCAGACAGGTGGGTTTTTTTCATTTTGGTCAGTCAAGCTTTGTTGAAGATCTATTTGCATTAAATTTGAACCCAGCAATTTTGTTTTGATTGGGGAAATTTGAGAATAGCTTGTTTTTGCCGTCTTTTAATAAGAGTTTTTCCCAAAAACTCTTCCCATACCTTCTCAAATTTTTATTTTTCAAAACATGGACGAAATTCAGGTGGTAAGCGAGCAAAGATGTGGGTAGGGCATGGGGGTAGAGGGCGAGAGAAGGTGCTCCTTCTGCTGGGACAACACGCATGCCAGCGGATCGTCGTTGCAGGGCCGCCCGGCCCGCCCTCGCTGGGTCAGGGGGCCCCGGAATCTCTAACGAACAGCGCGCCATCTGTCCTTTTGGTTAAAGCAACCTGCTCTAGCGTCTTACCCCTCGTCCTCCCAGTCACGGGGGACAAAGGCGTCCAGCATTTTATCACATCCTCCAACATAAGACCCCAAAAGTCAACTCGTGTACCCACCACTGTGGAAATCCATTTTCGGGGGCCCTTTGTGAAAAAATGTGGGTTGGGGTCAGAAGGCATTTAAAAGATCAAGGGGGCCAAAAGAGGAGATTTCTTGCTCTATCCCATCAGGGGAGGGGAAGGGAAGCCGGTAATTTGGGCAAAATCCACTACGGGTCCTATTATAAAAAAATGTTGTTCTAACAAAACTTTGTTTTTCACATTTCAAAGTGTCTAAAGGGGTGAGGGCGTCAGAAACGGGGAAAGGGGGACATTTTAAAGGACACAATTGCAAAATACTTTTTTTTTGCAAGACTTTAACATATATCAACCGTATTAGACAACCCATTTAATACAATTAAAAAAAGAGAAACAAGACTGGGGGGGATTCCACCCTATTTTAAAAATGTTTTTCAAAATTTAAACTAAAAAAAAACTTGCATTTACAAAAAGCTGGTAAAAAAATTCTCTGAATTGTACAAGGGGGTACAAAGACTTGACCAATGTGGTTTTTCAGAGACGGATATGGACCCGACAGAGAACAAATCGAGAAAAATTTCCCTCCCCTTGAGTAAAATGAGAAAAAAAACAAGAAAAAGGGACCTGGGGGGAACGGGACGTTAACCACCAGTTTTTTCCAAGTAAAGTAAATTTGGTCCGCACTTATACGGGGGGGAAAAGCTCCCCCGGGACCGGGACTAAATGTCCAGTTAAACTAAAATGGGGGTTGAAAGACCCTTTTTCCGGCAATTTTTAATCTGGGTTTATGCATTTTTTGGGCTCATGCTGGGGCCCCGGAAATGTTAAAGTCAAGCCATTAAAAGTAAAATGAGGTTCAAATCATCTGCCTTGGCCTTTTTAATTTGTGGGCATGCAGGTTTTAAGACTCATGCTGTGGTGAAAGACGGAATATGAATGGTGGGATTTTTTTTTCTGTGGCTTTTATAACCAAAAGTGTGTTGCCTAAGATGAGCACGTATCCATTTGACTGTTGTATTTTAATCCAGCTTCCCACCCCGTTTGGGTGAAAAAATAAGGTTTGTTGTTGCCCCCATAATTTTATTGGTCTGGGGTGATAATCTATCTCACCCCATGAATACTTTCGTGTTGGTCGACACGACCATCGACCGATGTCGGGGCCAAAAGTAATCGCTCAACACTACTGGGGGGGACCTGTTGTTCGGTGTCCAACGATCGTCCAAAAACTAAGATCCCCAATGCTCAGCTGACAAGGCATCGGCACGACCTTTTTGGGTGGCTTCTTCAAAACTGGCAAGGATGGTGCAGGCTTTTCCCCTGCCTCCCCTTCGGGGGCTAAACCCCCCGGGCCCGCACCACTCTTGCGGGCCATGGTCACTTCGATGGAATGGCATTGCGCGCTGCCAAAATCGCTGGAGAATGTGAAGGGTGGAATTCCAGCGTGTTGCCATGTCAACAATGAGCGGTTGACGGGGGGGCCAGGGGCGCTGCAACACAGCCGGGCGGGACAAGCAGGTGCGAAGGGGCGGAATGCGAACCAGCCCCTGGGCCCTTTCCCTCAGAAATTCAGACCCGGGTACTTTTTTAGAAATTTTGGACGAAAAGGGGTTTCATGACAGTGCCGGGCAAGGGGTGCCCCCACCTCCCGATCTTAAGGGGGGCCGCAGATTTCGCCCTTATTGCACACCACCTTCCTGTCCCCCACCCCAGCGCCCGGTCCGTTGCAGACCCGCCACAGCTCCTACCTGTGTGTGACGGTCTCCAAGAAGATTAATTTCAAAAAAGGGGGTGGTTTCTCTGGGCCGTGATGCCCAGAGGCCCTTGGGTGAAAGAGCCCTGCACCATTTCCCTGCGGTTTTAAAAGTGTGCCCGAGTTTAGAGCCACCGTCCCCCCAGAACATCCACCCAGCTCACCCAGGAGCTGTCAAGAAATATAGCGGGCCCTTGGCCGTCTTTTAGCCATGTGTCGTGGTCAATGGTTTTTTTCCGGAAAAACAGATGAGACAAAGCGCTTTAATTTTAGATACAAGTGGCTGGGCCGGGAGGGCGGGACTAGTATTTGGGGCAGGGAAGGCCCCTGACTGGCAGAACCCCTCTTTTGTCCACCGAAAAGGAAAAGGAACATTTCCAAGGCCCCAAAAGCCGGCATTTCCGACATTCAGGCTTTTTGGCTTTTGGGATGGTTTGGGTTAAAGTGTTTCTTTTTGCCCCAAACCCCGGGAAAACAGAAGGCGGCGCAGACTGGCCGCTTTACGGGGTGCAGGCGTCAAACTGGCAAAGGAGAAGGGGTAGATGGTCTCTGGTGGGGCTGAAGGTACCCGGCGACGGTGAAGGCTGAAGCGGAGACTGAACCCATCAAAGGGCTCTGAAGACATGGGGGGCTGAGGAACCCTTGGGTGGCGGAGAGGGAGGGGGAGACAGAGGTGTGACGTGGTTGGGGCCCGCGTCGGTCTGGGCCTTTTTTTTTGGGCCCAAATGTTTCCTCCATTTTATCAAGCAAACGCTGCAGTGACTAGCATGTTCGGTGTTAAACACCCCAAATTCTTGCCCCTACTTTTCGTTTTCGGCAAAGGCGGCAATGACATTGCTGGGTGAATCAAGTTTGCTCAAAGAAGGCCCAGGGTTGAGAGGCCTGGACCTTTTGACGGGGAAAGCAGAGCGGAGTTTCCGCGACCGTGGCGGCAGAATCATACACAGCTTCTGCGACCGCCCTCCCCTTTTTTAGGCGGGACCCATACGGGTTAACCCCCTCATCTTTCCCCCTCGTATGATGAAGCGCCGCAAGCAAATTCTGCTGAAAAGACCACGTTGGGTCCCAATGTCGTCTCATCACATCAAAAAGGTGACTTTTGGGCGTCCTACATTCTGCATCCAGTACTGGGCACAACAAGAGGGACGCAAAAAGGGGTTGCCCGGATTTTTTCCGATTTACCGCTTCCTTCTCCCCTTGATGGCATCAGAACTGGGCGCAAGCAGGAAAAATCATCTTTGGCCTCTTGATCTTTTAACAGCCCTTTTGCCCCCCAAACCGCATTTTTTCATAAAGAGGTCTTCAGAAAAATTGATTACCACTGGTGGGTACACGAGTGACATTTGGGGCTGCCTTTGCTTCATGTTGGGCTGGGTCTGTGCGACGTGGCCGTGACTGGGAGGACGAGGAGGTAAGACTGCTGATGCGTTGCATTACCACGAAAACAGATTGGCGACGCTTGTTTGTT
Source organism: Phyllomedusa bahiana (assembly GCA_025379985.1). Taxonomy (NCBI): domain Eukaryota; kingdom Metazoa; phylum Chordata; class Amphibia; order Anura; family Hylidae; genus Phyllomedusa; species Phyllomedusa bahiana. The sequence goes on along the minus strand of JAODAL010007809.1, from coordinate 113,655 downwards.
AGGAAATTTACAGGGCCCTGACCCGCGATGGGACCTGACGGTCCCCCAACTGACGATCCCTGGGTGCGTGTTGCGCCAGACTGGAAGGGGCACCCTTTTTCTACCTCACCCCATGCCCAACCCCCCCCCTTTGCCGCTTTCCACCTAATTTCGCTCCATTTTTGAAAGATAAAAATTTTTAAAAGGATGGAAAATTTTTTGGGAAATCCCTATTTAAAAAACCGCAAATCACAGCTATCTCAAATCCCCTTAAAAACCCCAAAAAAAAATTTTCTGTATTCAAATTAAAAAGCAAAGTAGTCTATCAACAAAAGCTTGACTGACCAATTTGTGAAAAAAAAAACCTGCTGAAATGTAATGATAAAAAAGGTATTTTTGGGCCCTATCATCACCTGTGGTGACTACAAAGTTTTCTGGGTTCAAATTTAAATGCAAGGTGGTCTATAAAAAGCGGCCTGGCCAAAGTGAGAAAAAACGTACTGAAAAGTTACGGGATAATAAAAGGATTTTTTGGCACCTATCAAAATGTGGACACAAAATTGCTGGTTCAAAAATTTAACTGCAAGGTGTCTATATCAACAAAGCTGGACTGGGCAAAATTGAAGAAGAACACCTATCTGAAATGTATACTGATAATAAAAGTGGAGCTTTGCACCTAACAAATAGACCTGCAGTTACTAGAAAAGATCTGTATCCTAATATAAGGCAATGCAATGTCTAAACAAAGTTTTGGCTGTACAATATCCAGTATCCTTTATAGAGCTTGTCTGTGTTCGCCCGTGGCCCCCCCCCCCCTCGTTCCCCCACCCGTGACTTTACACCGGTAGATGCTCCTTTAACATTTCTGCCTAACTACCTAAAATCTGCAAATCTCTGATCTAACTAAGTTCTAAGGATCACAGCTAAAAGTAGAGCTGTCTCTGTGAAAAAATAGAATAATTTCGCTGAGCTGTTTGGACAGAGGCAGAGCGCACGTCCTACTGCTATGAGACGCTGACACACACTGATCATGAACAGGAAGGGCTGTTCTATGTAAAACGAGGTCATGTGATTTTTTCCAGCCAATCGCAACCATACACATCCCAGTCATGACGTTGCACACACATCTCACCCTGCTCTATTCTCAAGGCTGATTTGCTGGCCACCAAACTGACAGGAAGCGCCGAAAATGGCGCGATATTAATAGATTATGCACAGATTTTAACCTAAATGATCGCATGATCTAAAAAATCCGACCAACGTAACTACCGTGCCGATTTCAACTTTGTCGATAATAATCACTCAACACTAATTAGAATGAATCTGGACAGCGCCACTTAGGTTGTATTGTGGTTTAGATCCATACACTTGAATGAAACACAGCTGTAATACCTCATACAGCCCATGGATAAAAGAGGTGTTGTTTCTTCAAAAAAGTAGATTGATATTTCACATTCTGGACAAAACCCCTTCCTAATAATCCCTAAATAATAATAAAAAGGGGTTTGGCTTTTTTTTTACTAGTTTTGAGGGTGTTGACCCATTCCCTTTCCCACGGTGTTGTCGTTGCAACGTTTCTTCGGTCTGACATCATGTTCAGTTTAATACATAAGTAACCTTAGTATGGCATTGGGTCATTGACAGCACTGCGGGCCCAGAGGAGCTTGGAAACGGGTAAGTTAACTGATTCAGTATAAGAAGAAAAGAACACTAACCTCAATTTAGGCTTCAAGTTATGGTCATGGTCAACATTAGGGCTAGGTTTAGGATAAGGCTATATTCACACAGCATAATTGTGGGGCGTAATTATGCCCCTCAATTAAGCCGTGTGTTCAGGAGCTCCCGCGGGGCATGGGAACTGGCAGCTGCCGGACCTGTAGACCTTCATTGCTAGTAGCGCGTATTCGCCGCTAGTAAATGACATGTCACTTATCTCCTCCCGTGACGTATTGTCCAAGTGGGGAGGAGAGACGGAATCCATAGTTCTCTATGAGAACTGTGGATTACCGTAATGACTGGGACGTATCTCGCCCCGTATTGAGCGCAAATACGGGGTAAAATACATCCCAATTTAAGCCGTGTGAACAAAGCCTAAGGGTCAAAGTGAAAAAATAGGTTCAGAATGCCCCGAACTGGAATTTTTTTCACAAGTTTGGCCAAACCAGTGTCAAACCAAACAGAAACAACACTAATGATCATACATAAAAGATCCGATCTGATAAATTTCCATTTCCATTCCATCTATTTACATGGATGGGTTTATAGATTTTATACTTTACATATAAAACTTTGCAAATCCTGCCATAATCTGCAGTAGGCACCAATGATGATGAGATGTCCCACTGATCAAGTTCACGATATCTAAAGACATTACAGCTTGGCTCCACAAGATCTTACAGACTGTGAGGAAGCACAATGATTAGTTGGCAAAATCTATTTTGAAGTGAATTTCCCCATAAAGGAAGTTGTTCAGCACTTATCTACGTACATTGTGGAAGACACCTGAGCAGAATACGGTAACAAGATTAAAGATTAGATGTAAAAAGAAGAAAATAAGTTGGCGTGGGAAACAAAGATATGTTAACCACCATTGCTGCGGTGAGGAAACTTACGGTCATAAAGAACGTACTATTCACCAGAAACATGAATGTAAAGTGGATGTCATTCTATATTATTAAGTATGTGCGAACACAATTACTCATCACTGCTATTTCTTAGAAAACTAATTGTCTTTTGTCCTTGTAAGTTTCATTCTTTCAAGTCATCTCTTCAAAGCTTCCGCAGGTGTAATATCAAATCGATTTTTATTTTTTTTGTGACTATTGATTTTGTGTTTTGGATTTGGGTTGATGTAAAATTCTACTCAAATCTAAGTGATTTAATTTGCATTAGTCCGACTTAAATTTTATTACAAATCGTCAAAAAATGCAACCAAACGCTAAACTGGGTTTTGGATTACGGATAAGGATTTTAGGGGTTAAAAGGTGTTGATTTTCCCATCCGAATCTCTCCTGGTCCTACATTGCTCCAGTCTTCATGTCGCTCTCACCCCATCACTTCCAGTGTGATATCCAACAGCACTTTTAATCTCCCTAGGTTAACCCTATGTTTTTGAAACCAGAAGTGACATCAGATATGAATTCCACTTTTCACAACCAACTTAGGGAAACCAGAAGTGACGTTGGGATCATCACACCAGATGTGACACAGCAGCTGGAACAAATGCAAGGCCTGTAGCAAAGACTCTAACACCCTAACACTAAATTAAGGGTTAGAGATAGGGATAGGGTTAGAGAAAAGATTTTGGCTCAGGATGTCTCAAACCAGAATTTTTTCACAAGTTCAATCAAACCAGTGTCAAACTGAATAGGGCCTTATTCAAGCAATACTAGTTACCATATTGCTATACTTGCTCCCTATTAGGCTGTAACGTCTATTGCAAAGAGCCAAAAGTCTAAAAGGAGGAGTTTGCATCAATAACTTTCATGATACTGGGATTGACCTCCACTTGTATTGATGCAGATTTAATATGGGAATATCATACTATTTTTGCTATTACTGTAATCATTCATCCTGTCTACACTAATCCACCCCCATCAGGTGATCACTTGAGAAGAAATACGTGCAGCACATCCTGTTTTCTCTGTAGAACGTTCATTGAGTTCATGCCTCCAAAAATAATTCGGTTATCTTTTTTGGCATCTTTATTTTCTGTATTATTCATGAACTTTCTTATCTGATTAAAGCTTTTGGGAGAGAGTGGGCTATTATATGAAAAATCATGTCAGATATAAAGAGGGTATGAAGAATGGCCCTTTGGACTATTTATAATCCCGCTGTGTTGGCACCTAATACTTGATACCATTTGTATCCACCCTTAAAAATCATAGGCTCACTCATTGTAATCAACCATGCACTCAGTGTAAGACTGGGGTGCCTAGGGCCCATAGATGGAGTTAATTCTAGGGGCCACCAGTTGAGTTGTTTCTGGGCCCACAGTGCAGTTTATTTTAGGGGCCCACCCTACAGCTACAGTAAATGACTGTACATGCCTCCTATATTCTGCCTTTTGCTTTTTGCCTTTCTTTCTCTGCTTTTCTGCCTCTTCCAAGGATGTATATGCAGTTTAAAAACAAGTCCAAGTCTACTATGCCCAGGGGCCCACCAGGAGCTTCCCCTATCCCCTTGTGGGCCAGTCTGAGGCTGCATGCACTGAATGGAAACATTTTACAAATCAACTTGATCTCCACCAGGAGTTTCCCCTATTCCCTTATGTTTGTGTACCCTAGTTTGAAATAGGTTGTCTCAGATGTGGCACCTCTGATGGTCACCTGCTAGGGGTCTCCAGTCTAATAGAAGAGCATACAGATGTGGGTTGTTCTAAAGGAGCAACCCCATTTAAAGGGAATCCACCATATTTTAAATACAATGCATTTGTAAGTGCAGGCAGTTTGCTATAGAGCATGGGGAGCTCAGCAGCTTAATAAGGTGTTCTCACCACGATGTTTAACACAGCCTGCTCTTCACTACCAGCTTCAGGCTCACGCTTCCTTGTCAAGCTGTGGGTGGTTCTACAGCAGTGACTGACATTTCAGCTCTGCTATTTCTAGCTGACCCTGTTAGAGGAACATTGCTAGTAGAAGGGTTTTAAGCAGCAGGACACAAGGCTACAGAGCTATAAAGAGTTAACATTTGTCATTAATTAAGACACTGCAGGGGGTGATGTCACCAGCTGCTGAAGTAATGAGAGCAGAGAGAGATGGTTGGTAACTTAGCTTCTGTAGCCAAGCAGGAGATAAGAACTGCTTTAGCTCTAAAATTAAGCAAAATCAGAATAGCATTGTATTTGGTAATTTTTATTTACCTTTTCCTTTATGTTTAAAACTAATTAATGTGGTGGGAAAACCCCATTAATGTACATATTTGTGGGAAAAGATTCATTAGAACTAATAATTTATCCTCTCAAACCTCCGCTCATTGGGCTTAGGAGTCTATTAGGCGGTCCTAATCAGTGGTTGATGACATACACTGAATGAGTATGTGTACAGAAATAGTTGTCAATAACAGAATGGGACTGCCCACTGGACTCCAAAGTTTAAGTAAGTAAATTACTTGCTCTATTGAACTTTTCCTTACAAAAATACATGTACAAGTCAGATCAGTTCATTTTGATTCAAATCATGATGGCTACAGATTGGACTGCATTTTCATGTGATGGATTCCTTTAAGGTTACTTTACCTTTAACCTTTGTACTTTATCACAGCTAAAATATAACTCTTAGGGCGACATGTATGATTAGGCTTTTCACCCAATTTCTGGCGTAAGCTGCGCCTCACCGGCCCGAATCCGCTGTCGGACGCAGGGATGCAGTGTTAGGCGCAGCACTCGACACTTTCAGCTGCGCCCCGCATGAAGCGGCGGGCAATGGGCGCGGTGTGGGCGCAGTTTAGGCGTTTCGGGGCGGGACGCGGCACGCTCAAAAACTCCGAGACATTTACGATCGCGAGTCGGCAAAGTGAGGCGCATTGCAGCTCCGACAGGCAGACCTGGTTGATTCTGGTCTAAATGCTCCGGCGGAGGCGAAGTGAAGCAAGAACAGAACATGCGAGGAAACATAGAAGAAGATCGCAACAGAAATCTCGGCGCTCAGCTCCGCGCGGCAGGAGTGGGATTCCGAAAGTCGCCTTTAGAAAGGCGGAAAACATCAGTACCTGAGCGCAATCCGCAAAAAGACATTTAAGAAAAGCACTTTCCAAAAATCTAGAACAGCGCTGCATCGAGAATTAGGATATTGGAAATTGCCGGGAAATACAGTAATTCAAATTCTGAAAGCTATTCTCATTGGTCGGCATAAACCGGCCAATGAGAATAGGAGCGACAGTGAACCATTATATCCTATGGAGAAGTTTGGACCAATCAAAATCAAAGGCGGGACAGTTCAAAATACAGCAAAGAGCTGATTGGCTGAGCTCGCGGGGGCTTGGCTATCTCGGCCAATCAGAATAGGAGCGACAGGGACCCATTATATCCTATGCAGGAGTATTGACCAATCAGAATAGGAGCGACAGAGACCCATTATATCCTATGGATAAGTTTGGACCAATAAAAATCAAAGGCGGGACAGTTCAAAATACAGTAAAAATACAGAAAAGAGCTGACTGGCTGAGATAGCGGGGGCTTGGCTATCCCAGCCAATCAGAGTGCACACTACTTCTCCCATTGTAGTCTATGGAAAGATCGGCGCTATGCAATCTCGGCGCTCCGCGCCGTGCGGCATGGAGTGTGAATAAAGAAATAATTTTTATTAAGTGTAAAACATTATCAGATAAAGAGCTGAAACCTTCTCTAAAAATAAATCAGTTAAAACCCGAAAAACGCGTTTGTCGCTGAGACCGGCGCTACATAGGGAATTGCAATATAGAGAATTGCCGGGAAATACAGTAATTCAAATTGCTTAAGCTCTTCTGATTGGTCGCCATAAACCAGCCAATCAGAACAGGAGCGACAGTTGCCCATTCTAACCTATGGAGGAGTATTGACCAATCAGAATAGGAGCGACAGAGACCCATTCTAACCTATGGAGAAACATTGAGCAATCATATTAAAAGGCGGGACAGTTCAAAATACAGTAAAAAGGCAGAAAAGAGCTGATTGGTTGAGCATAGTCCAGCTTAGCCAATCAAGCGCAAAGCTTACCTTTCTCATAGAGTTCTATGGGAAAAGAAATGCAGAGCGAGCTGTGTTTGTGATTGGCTAATTTAAAAGAGGCGCGGTCATTGGGACAATGGAGAGCGAAGCGGGACGTCTTATGGGTTTTTCTAAAATGCAATCTGGAAAAAAACTGTACTGCTAAATCTAAATTAGAATACTACAGAAGTTTGTACTCGATGTGTATATAAATGAATAATAATCTAATGGGGTAAAGAAAAAATATATCAATTCAATAAATTCATGTTTATTTCTTTTTTTTTCGGTACACCCATACTATTGATCCTTGCCTAACGGGAAAAAAAATATACATGAATTTATTGAATTTATATATTTTTTTCTTTACCCCAATTTATCATTTATATACAATGGGATCAACTTCTGGAGTCTTTCTTTTGAGTTTCGGCCGTGTACAGTTTTATTCCAAATTGCTTAGAAAACCTATAAGAGCGTCGCTCGCTATCTCCATTGGTCCAAATACGGCGCTTCTTTTAAATTAGCCAATCACAAACAGAGCTCGCTCTGCATTTCTTTTCCATAGAACTCTATGAGAAAGTAGCTCGCGCTCTGGCTAAGCTGGACGAGCCCCCACTAGCTCAACCAATCGGCTCTTTTTACTGTATTTTGAACTGTCCCGCCTTTGATTTTGATTGGTTCTAACTTCTCCATAGGATATAATGGGTCTCTGTGGCTCCTATTCTGATTGGTCCAAACTTCTCTATAGGTTTTAATGGGTACCTGTCGCTCCTATTCTGATTAGCTAAGATAGCCAAGCACCCGCTATCTCAGCCAATCAGCTCTTTTCTGCATTTTTACCGTATTTTGAACTGTCCCGCCTTTGATTTTGATTGGTCAATAGTTCTCCATAGGTTTTAATGGTCGCTCCTATTCTGATTGGCTGGTTTCTGCCGACCAATGAGAATAGCTTTCAGAATTTGAATTACTGTATTTCCCGGCAATTTCCAATATCCTAATTCTTGATATTGCGCCGTTCTAGATTTTTGGAAAGTGATTTTTTTAAATTATATTTTCTTTTTGAGGTTTCAGCTCTTTTTTCAGAGAATGTTTTCCACCTTTATAAAGGCGATTTTTTGATTCATACTCCGCACGGACATTTTTAATGATTTCTCGCTGTTTTCCAGCCTGTCTCGAATCGGAATACATATGAGGCACAGCCCCGCACTGCGCCTAAGTTCCGCACTGCGCCCCATACACTGGCGAGGCGCAGGGAACTTTTCCCCGCAGGTAGGAGCGCACCTCCTCAGACGGCGAATCTTAGGCGCAGTGCCGCACTGCGCCCATGTCCACGCACTGCGCCTCACACACTGGCGAGGCGCGGCAGACTTTACACCAGCATGTATGAGCGCACTACCTCCGGCGGCGAATCATAGGCGCAACGCCGCACTGCGCCTAAGTCCCGCACTGCGCCTCAAACACTGGCGAGGCGTGGCGGACTTTACATAGTATGTATGAGCGCGCCGCTGGCGCCGACATAAATCAGGCGCACATTTCGCCGGAAAACTGGCGGAAAGGTGTGCCCCGACGTGGCGAGATTCATACATGTCGCCCTTAGTTTTTAATAAATCTTAAAATCTCAAAAAAAAACGAATACTCATTACCATATTTCAAAACTTCTGTATGGACATAACGGCCTCTCAGTAGATAGACTAGATAGGGACAGTACAACCAATACATTTCATACAACCATGAAAGCGTCATATACACTCACAGTTTGTGGTATTGTTATCAGCATCCTCTTCAGTTGTAGTGTTCACAATAAACAAAAGCAACTTCAGGGTCGAAGAGGAGAAAAAATGAAAAAGACAATTCTATCCCTATCAAACAGTCTAGCAATCTCATAAGACCTGTATAGAAACCGGGTCATTGCCCCAACAAGGGCGGCCCCGCCACTCTAACTCCAGCCCTAAGGAGACCCTTCAATCTCGATACTCTCCTCAGCCAGGTCAATGCTTCACTAAAAAATTAAATGAAAGTGGATAATCAGCATCTATTTACTGATTTCCCAACCCGTTTCCCCCTCCTGCGTCAAACAATATGCCCAGGAGGGTTCATCAGGGGAATACAGATCACTAAGATCCAAACAGAGCTATAGATATAGTATCCGGCTGTGATGAAGCCGGGAAACCAGTAATGTCCCGAAATAATGTTACTTTAGCTTTGTAGCCAGTTTTATTACTCCAGTGAAACTAAAATAAAAAAAAATGAAAAAAAAACAAAAACCTGCAAATAGTTTTGAAAGATGGTTAAGAACAACCTAAATACAGGCATACAGCAGATATACAAACCAGTCCAGTGTGTAGTCTAAACATCATTCTATTTTCCATTTGTTACCTAGTTCATGCTAACCTACCAATGTATGGAGCAAGTGGAGAAAAAGGAAAGCAGTATGACTGCAGCAACAGAACATACAGCATCTGTTTATTATAGTCTGAAACCATGGCGATCCATAGGACTGCATAGGTGCTATAGTCACCAAACAGCAGATTTTTAATTAAAGAGAACCTGTCACCTAGTTTATGCCCAAGCACAAGCTAGTGTCAGACCTGCTGTTTCCAGCACTGTGTCCCTTATTCTGTAAGATGCTGGAGTTTTTGAGTATTTAATGCTCAAATCTGCAGTTTTCAGCCAGAAAAGAGTCATGGAAAGAGTCTCTTTTTTCAAACCCCGCCCACCTCAACTGATAAACCTATTACTTTGAATAGGTAGAAACATGTGAATAACTGTCAGTGGGCGGAGCTAGCCTCTGGTGGGCGGAGCTAACACCTGCTCATGAATAAGATTTGAGGGGTAAATGCTCTAAATCTGCAGCGTCTTACAGAATAAGGGACACAGCGCTGGAAAGAGCAGGTATGACACCAGCTTGTGCTGTCCTCAGCAAGGGGGGGGGGGGGCCATAATCTATGTGACAGGTTCCCTTTAAGCCTACTGTCAAACTTTTAGAAATTTTTTCCTTGAATGCATTGGCGTTATGCAACCAGCATCCAAGTTCACGTAAACACAACAGAGTAATGTTCACTGCCTTACACGGGTCTACCCTCAAACTATTCCTATGCAGTGCTACCTGCCATACACCGAAACATTAGGCCTCAGAATACACTCAGCAAGTTAGAGAACCAGTCTGAGTCCCACCAGCTGTTCCTATCTTCCAACGTTTTTACTTATTTTTTACAACAATTCAGCATTGATGCCCCACGGTCTGGCATCTACCAAACTGACCCTTTAATAGGCCAATATTGAGCTCAGTTAATGTACATCAGCAACAGCGCACACCAAGCCCTATGAGCTATCCAGCTCTGTAACCAGGATCCTTCAGCCCTTAGGGTATGTTCACACAGCGTAAATTTTCGTTTATTTTGGGGCGTTTTTTTGTGCTGAAATGCATCCCAAAATAGGCTTCTAACATTGTTCTATGCAGATCTCATTGATTGCAATGTAAAACTGCGTCATCATTCAAATGCCATGTATTTTACAAGTGTATTTGTGACGCATATTTTGGACGGATTTCACTTGCGTAAATGTTAGTGTTTTGTCAATTCTTGAGGCGTTTACGTGAGTAAAATCTCATAGCAAGAATGGCGAAGCGTATTTATTTTCGGTAAACAAACGTCACTAAATACGCTCCATGCTTTCACTTCGAAATATTAGGCATATTTTGAAGCATAAATTTACACCATATAAACATACCGTTACTCAAGGTGGCTTACACAGGTGGTCAGCTCACCCGTCTGTGCCATTCTGCAGGCCTTGCTAAGTCGACCCTTAAAGGGGTTGTCTCACTATGCTGTTTTATAGAGCCACATGCAGCTCTTTGCTGTCACTTCCTGGTGAGGTTGTGGATGCATCTACAGCAGTGACTAGCATATCAGCTTTGTTACTCCTAGCTGAACCTGTTAGAGTGGCATGAGTGCAGGAGGTTTGTAAACTGTAGTGCACAAGGCTTCAGAGCTCTAAATGGTTAAACTTGTCAGTAAGTAATATAAACCAGCTCCTGTATTTCAAGAAAAGGAACACAGCAGGAAGTGTCATCATCATCCCGACCACTGCTGCAGCCTGTAAGAGTAGAGAGAGCTGACCGGTAACCTGAAAAACCTTTGTACAAAAACAGGTGATAAGATCTACTCCTCTCCTAAAGAGTAGCAAAATCAGAACAGCAATGTATTTGGTAATAGTATTTATTTACCTTTGCCTTAATGTTTAAAGTTAATCAATGAAACAAGAATACCCCTTTAAGGAAAGCCTCAAAATACTGGGTCTCTAATAACAACATGGACATTGCTGCCCACTGGCACCCTCCAATAGTCAACCTCTCCAGTCTTGGTTATCTCCCAAGGTCCAGACTACTTGAGTGTAGACTAATTACAGACTCCAAGAAAAACCAAGTACATTGTATTGGCACCAAGAGTTGTTTTTATCTTGTGGTGTGGGTGGAAGCATAATGTCTCCCCCCTTTACAAATCTAATATACCTTTATGTTAATGACGAGTAGAAGGATTTTAAAGTAATTGCACACATCCCAGGAGTTTTGCATGCAGCTACATGTGATTACTGTTTACTACGCTCAGAATTTCCTGTACACTCTGTACCTGTCTTTAATGATATTCATGACTATAATAGAACAAGGTTTCATATGCAATGGCTGCAGTAACAATACATGATGTTTACAATGCAGCAACTCTTATAGATAGCTAAGTTTAAAGGTGACACTCTTGCTCCCTCTACTGTATACAATAAAATAAGCCCAGGACAACACAGTTCACTATAGTGCAGTTCACCACTAATATGGCTATGATTTGCTCTAAGTCCTCGGTTGGGACTTTGTATGTTATAGGACATGGAAAATATTCACATTAAAGGGGATTCTCCACGAGTATGTTCATGTGCAATACATTTTTACATTCTGAAATGGGACTGCTCATTACTTCTGTAAGGGTCGGTGGCGACATTCTCAGTAGGTGGTAGCAGAGTACTGGGCTATAACTTCATCAGGAGGAGAAGAGCGAGAAAAGAGAAAAAAAGAGGAGGGTGATGTAAGTTGTTGCCAGAGAGTGCTGTACAGACTTGTGTGAGAAAGTTCATTTTCGCAGCTTACTACAAGTTTTTGACGAAGCTGGAATGTTGGAGGAGTTTGCATCGGAGCATTTGTTCACCACTGGAGAAGCCTACAGCCGGTGTATGTGGGACCGGCGAGGAACACTGGGAGACTGTGGGGCAGATGTATTAAAACTGTCTCAGACTAGACAGTAGTATGTCCGGTGATGTTAGTGTGGCATTCGCCAATATGTATGAAAGTATCTTACAGCACTTTATCAATATGTCCCGTTGTGCGTCAAAAAAGTGTCCTAAGACTAATTTTGTCTCAGCCTCGCTACTTTGAAAATGGCATGGGTTAGGGAACTATTAGGGTATGCTATGTTTACTATTTTGCCATAGACAAACTTAAACTCTATCAGTTCTCTATCTGTAAAACACTAAAACGTAACTTTTATTATGTATAACTCTTAACCTCTATACACACTATTTAAAAACCTGATTTCTAACCTCATATTAACCCTTTTTTTCTTTTGAAAGAAGGAATAGCTCCTTTTATTACTAGTAAGGTCTGGTGGAGTACATCCTATTAACAGGAAAGGGCCATATATTATAATATATAGCGAAATAAAAAAAAGGGTCCAGTAAGGGTTCCAAGCTGTTTACTTGGGAACAGTCCCAAATTTTCGGACACAAACAAAATTAAGGCTCCCTTGTCACCACGGTCCTACAGCAGGTGACTTGTAGGAGCGAGGGGATGGGAAATGTCAATGTAATTTATATACTGTCTCCAGACTGACATGTTGCCGTATTTAAGTGGGCATTCAATATGGGTTGAAAGTCCAACCCCTTTTCTTTCCAGATGGCAAAAAGGTTAATATGGTGAGCGTTTAGAAAATCGGCTGGTTAAATAGGGTATAGAGGTTAAGCAGTTTGCATAGACAAATAAACTTACAGTTTTATGTTTTAAGATAGAGAACGTAAGTTTATTTGCTATCAAACTATTAAATTATAAGCTATAAAAGTCACTGATTTCTCCTATGCGAGATTCCCAATTTTTTGGAGATTATGTGACACTATTAGGATATGTTCACATGGCGTGCTGAATCCGCTTTTGGATCCGTTTTGGATCTGAAAAACGCATCCAAAAACACTGCATATATCGCATCCAAAATATCCAACATGCAGCTGGGTGGTTGGATGTGTTTTGGCTGCAGCAGAAATGCACCATATAGTTTTAAATAGGGCGTCTGCTGCGTCTTTCGAATCAAGAATTGACATGACAATTCTTTGAATGGATCGGAAAGACGCATGTAAAAACGCATCGCCGATCACTCGTCTGAACGCTTTACATTGAAAGCAATGTAATGACACTGCATATTGTTAGATACGTATTTGGATCCGCTCAGGATCCGAAGCACATATCCAAACGCATCTAAAAATAGATCCAAAATCGGATCCAACGCGCCCTGTGAACATACCCTTAGACACATTCTGTATCTAATCTTCTGAAATAAGAATTGCGTGAAATAAGAATTGGTGCAGAAAAAAATGTCAAAGATGATGGAAGGGATCGTTGTTGGCGCAAATCCTTTATACATGTGTCGGACACAGTCAGAGATATTATTTTTGTCAGACAGCACGCCATAAAATGGACGCAGCATGCTTCATACATCTGGCCCTAAGTAGGGACAGACATGGAGACTCCTGCCCCTCAAAGACAGCCTGCACTGCTACACGTTAGGCTCCGCTGTAGCAGTGCTAGTGTGTAAATGAACAGCTATTATATTCTATTTTGCCTGTTGTTGTGTTGAAAACAGTTCGAGTTCATAAAATCTACAGCAACTTCCATCGTATACATTGCTGGCCACACCTTCATGCTTCAAAAAAAACACATTAAGATATATGTAACAGATATTTGTACAAGAAAGTTGCCATGTGTGACCATACGCTAAAACGCCTGCAAAATCTGAGGCTGTCTCCCCCAAGGAGCGGGCAACAAAATAATGGGTTTATAAAAAACAAAAAAAATGCCACATATAGGGTATGCTGCAATTTCAGACAATAAATTAAACATACTCCTTTAGTTAACTAACTATTTGGCTTATACTGTTAAGCAAAGCACCCCCCTACTCCATCCCTGGCTCCTCCTTACAATTCTTATATACTAAGCTATCCAATGGAGATATAGGACGACATGTACTGTATGAACGAGGCTGCGCCAGAAGTCTGGTGTCTTTTCAGCCCGACATCTAGCGCAGCCCTGTTCGCTATAGTTTGAACTCACCTGCATGTCAACATCAGGCGCATTACAAAGCGCCCGCAGCAGTTTGTAATGCACCTGATTTTGGGGGGGGGTGCGGGAGGCGAGGCACACTAGAACTGTATGAAGCTATAGATTTATAGCTTCAGTACGGCAATTCCAAGCGCATTACTGCTGGAACAGGTAAACCACTTTCAAAGTGCTATACCTGAGCCAGAAGTGTAGTTTCTGCACTAGAATGTGACCGATTTATGACCCGCAGTAGAATAGGTTCATAAATCAGGCGCATTTTACACTATTATTATGCAGAAAAATTGGCATTTCAGCGTCAAAATTCATACATGTCATCTGTAGCGATTAATCCCAAAAGCTATTCTACCGTGCTTTTCTAAATTCTATAAGAAAAGTTTTCATGTTTCAAGCTCATTTTTCCCCATAACTGATAGAAGCTTCTTTAACTCCTTAAGCCGAACGCCTGAAAAGTAGTTAATGACCAGAACATTTTTTTTAGTTTTTGTCTTCTTGCGTTTCAACAGTTGTAACTTTTTTATTTTTTCAATGACGCAGTTGTATGAGGCCTCGTTTTATTCGAGACAAGTTGTACTTTATGGGGGAATAGTTTATGTTCACTTATAAATAATTGCAGTATTTTTTTTTTTTTTTTACACCATTCACATTTCACACTTAATAACTTGTTAGATTAATTCTACAGGTTATTACGGTTGTGTGGGTACCTAATATGTGTAGGTTTTTTTGTGCGTGTAATTTATGCACAATTATATTTTATTAAATTATTTTTTTTTTTCACTTTTTATGTGTTTTTTTTTTTACTTTTTTTTTTACTCCCATGAAGGGAGAACTGTTTAACATGTTTTAAAAAATTTTCTTACACTTAGTAATGTATTAGCATATTCATATATGCTAATACATTCTAATCTGTGTCAGCCTGACACAGGCAGTGATTAGGACAGCATAAAGTGAAGAAGAAATGTCGCCTGAAGCTCCTACAATGTTTGATGAGATTACTTCCACCATAAATAAAACAAAAGCATCCCCCTCTAGAGGTGTGCCAAAGATATAGTGGTCAGCTTCCTCCCTAGTTGTAGGCCATGTATCCTGAAACACCTGCTCTCAAGGTTCGTTCCCATTCACACTGAATGAGGCAACTATCCTGGTTCTGTTAAAACCATACAAACCACAAGACGATTGTGGAACACATAGAGGGACCTGCATGAAAACTGTCTAGGTCTAAAGCTTTCTTTGTTGTCCATAGCAGCCAGTCAGAGCTCTCATTTAATTTTTTTCAGAGCACTATATGAAATAAAAGGGGAGCTCTGACTGGTTGCGTTGGGCAAGGAGGAAAGTCTTAGACCAAGACAGTTTTCATGCATGAGCCTCATAGTTTTTTAAATGTCAACTATAAAACACTGACCATAGTTTAAGCCAGTAGATTAAACTCCTGCCCAGAAAATCCACGTGAGATAAGATTTGGAGAATGCAAGCAGTTACTCAAATTGTCTAGAAACATCATCTTGACAGGGCCCTGACTTCTCAAATTGTGGCCAAGACTTTTAACTCAATTGAATGTTCTTTGTTATGGCGGTTTTGAAGAGATTCAGCTTGAGAAGTAGTTTTCTAAGATGGATTTCTATTCTATACCAAACAGTGATTGCTGGGGAATGGCCTTTTATCCTATTCCTCCAACATAATAGATACTGAGGGATACACATTATTCCTTGGAAAGACCACATTCACTTATATACTGATGACATGGTGCTCTTTTCCAGAACCACATAGTACACTACCATATGCCATGAAT
This sequence comes from Phyllomedusa bahiana, assembly GCA_025379985.1. Classification (NCBI taxonomy): domain Eukaryota; kingdom Metazoa; phylum Chordata; class Amphibia; order Anura; family Hylidae; genus Phyllomedusa; species Phyllomedusa bahiana. Next base: position 97,836 of record JAODAL010007809.1, on the reverse strand, counting down.
CTTATTGACACCTCTGGAGTATACTCAGGACTTCTCATAAAGTGGCTGAAATCCTATTTCATGCTGCTTTAAACAGGGACCTAATCAACAGAGATGAGTGTCTTAGACTTCAGCTAGTTCTTTGTTGTCTGAATATAACAATTCCAAGGAGCTCAGCTGTATCTTAATACAATCTACCCACTAAAGTCATATTTACAGACTGAAATCCTGACCTTGAAGTCTGTGGGGAGAGCAATCTGATAAGATGATCATCTGTCCCAAGTATTTATATGCTTTAGAGCACGCACTGATATTCCAATTCCACGTTGTAAGTTGCTAAATTCTTCCTTTGTTTTCTTAGATATGGGGTAACGGTAGGTTAATGCTCCATGTATCGTACAGAGCCCAAAAGGTCAAGCAGCTATGGCTATGCTATAAGTCGGGACACTTGAGACATATTTGCTATTGGATAGTTGGTGATGAGCTTCTACATTAAGCAAGGAAAATAAAAATGTTTGCCAACTCACTGCTGTTTGATCTTAGCATATTGTACTGGTCAAGATGGTGCAGTGAAGGGAGGACCACTCAGATGGAAGTGCATTGCAACGTTTTTTAGCGTATAACAATGGATTGGCCTATCTAGCACTACTATGCAGGTTGTCTGATATATGGCGCTATTATGTATATCCTTAATTACTATGTATGTTGTCTGTCATTCGGTGAAAGGGCCCATCTCATCCTGCTATGGGCCCTACAATTTTTGGCTATGCACCTTCCTCTAATTGAGGCACACCAAAAATCTTTGACTTTTCTTCTTATATCCCCTGACAGGGGACCCTAGGAGACAAGGACCTAGAGGCTTCATTTCTCATTTTTTATCCACCTGACTATTGCTTGCCTGTCTGGGACATCTTGCTTGGGAAGTGATGAGAAAATGGCAACAGCAGTCTCCATTCTTTAACCTCTTAAGTAGCAGGCCTGAAAAGGCCTAAATGACCAGCTATTTTCTTTTCAGTTTTTGCCCCTCTGTGTTTACTATTTTTTCTATGATGCAGTTGTATGAGGACTTTATGTGGAAGAAGTTGTATTTTTGGGGGGATATCATTTGGGTTTGCATATAAATTACTACATAATTTAAAAATATATATTTTTTTCAGCGTGAACATAAAAAGAAGTGTTTTTCTACATTTGTTTTTTTTTTTTTTTTTTTACACCATTCACATTCCACACTAAATAACCTGTTAGATTAGTTCTACAGGTTATTACGGTCTTGTGGATGCCTAATATGTGTAGTTTTTATTGTGTAATGTATGCACAATCTTTTTTTATTATTATTTTTTTTTGTTTTATTATTTATTTTATTTATTTGTGATTAATACAACGATAAAGTATGAAGAAGTGGTTTATGGGGCTGATCAGATAGGCTCAATAGGGATCTTCTTCTCAAAGTTTCTTTACTTCACTTTCCCCATACAGATTATACTCTAAGACAAGGGTGCACAACCTGCAACCTGAGGGGAAGGGGGCAGGGAGGCAACATTTGGCTTAAATAACCATTCTGTGTGTCCCCTGAATATTTGGCCACAGACATGCTTGACTGTGTTTGATGGTTACTCACATCATGTGGCCATATTAAGAGATTGGAATACCTTGATACCTGTTTAGCACTTCAGAAAGCAGTAAATGGGGTAAAAGGGTGGTTGCCTGTGCATCTCGCTCTCTCCAAATTTATGAGAGTTGAAAAAATAAAATAGTAGGCTGTTCAAGCAACTGAAATATTTTACATTAGAGGGATGCATTTGTCGCCTCCTCTCATGAGTGCCAAACTGAGGAGCAGTGGACCCCCATCTCTTGATGGGTAGGAGTCAGTGAAACTCGCCTCTATCAGACATTTATGGCATACCCTTTTGACATATTATCAATGTCTCAGAAGGTAATATATATTTAAGTTGCATTGCAGCCCTTGAAAATGATTTAATCTTAACATAACCCTGAGACCAAGGGAGGTTGTGCAACCCTTCTGTAATGGATATTCCCTCCATAATATGAAACTGAAGATGCAGAACAGGGGGCTTATGGTCATATAATACATTTTATATTGATATGTAACAGTAATTGTCACTACTAATTATGGACTGCAGATCTTACATTGTTTTTTATATTCTTATTTTGTATCTGCTTATTCTTCTTTTTTAAATGTTTCAATAATCCAAGTATAAAAACCAGTAAGGGTATGTTCACACGGCCTGTTGAACATACGTTTATAGATGCGTGTTTGGCTCTATCTATCACACCCAAAATGGACCCAAACACGTATCTAATAAATAGCAGTGTGTTTTATATTGCTTGCAATGTAAAACACGCATCGGTGTTCAGACGAGTGATCGCCGATGCGTGTTTACTTAAGTCTTCTAAGAATTAACATGTCAATTCTTGGTCCGAAAGAAACAGCAGGAGCCTTATTTAAAACTATAGGGTACGATCCTTCTGCATCCAACACGCATCCAAACACGCACCTGCATGTTGGATACGTGTTGGATGCATTTTGGATCCGATCGACGCTGCGTTTTTGGATGCGATTTTCGGATCCAACACGGATCCAAAATCAAATCCAAAAATGCTGTATGAACATACAATAAAAATGAAGTAAAAATGGAAAATAAAAATAATGAAGCACCAACACAATGGGTGACATGTATGTACGGGGCTGGGCCAGTTTCTGGGCTCAAAGGACGCCAGACTACTGTGCGCTCGGTGTATGAGCAGGCGTACTCCAAAATTAGGCGCATTATAAAGCACCCGCGGCACTTTGTGATGCGCCTTAGATCGGGAGGCGTGCTGGAGGCGTGTCGCACTACAACCATAATATTCTATACATTTTTTACTTTAGTATGGCAAATCCAGGCGCATTACTGCTGGAACAGGTGGACCAATTTAAAAGTGGTTTGCCTGAGCCAGAAGTGTCGCTTTGTATCTGGAAAGCACTAAATCTATGACCCGCAGTAGAACAGTTTCATAGATTCAGGCGCATTCTACGCTACTAATGCACGCAAAAAAATGGCGCCTGGGCACCAGAAATCATACATGTCGCCCAATATATTTACAGCTGATACATTTTAATTGATATGTAGAAGATGCAAAACATCCAATATTATTTTGTATGAACATACCTACGCAATATATCTAAAATATTATTCAATAAGTTTTATTGAAGGAGGATTAAAAAGAAACCATACAAAAATATAGAAAACAAGAGCAAAATATACATTGTTCTAAAGTAATTGGTTAATAAGCTTTGCTTACCCTAAATTGGTGGCATAAAAAGCCTCCTAGAGCTCTTACACAAGTAATGACAACCAGAAAAAAACAAAACAAACAATAACTGAATTAAGTAATAAATAAATAAGTACTTATCAACCAATCATTTTATTGTGTCCACCCATATTTTTTATTATTTATTGTGTATAATGTTAAGTATCCTTTGTTGCATAATAGGATCATATTTTAGATACATATTATTTATTGCAGTTTTGTTCTAGTATGATGGTTTTAGACACTGGTGCGATATGAAATTTGCAATGACAAAAGAAAAGTAGTGTAACGTATGATTGTCTGCTCTTCTCTTACAGACACTACGGCTGCAGTCGTCAGGAGCCTGTGTCTGAAGTGTTGTCTTCTGGGAGCACGATGCTGGTTGTTTGGAAGCAGGGAATGTACAGCTACTATGATCCATTTATGCTCACGGTGCTGCCTCTGCCTATCACAAGTGAGGAAGACCTGGGAGGAAGATGAGTGAAAACATTGCATTAGTCTGGGAATTTGTCAAGATAGGGAAGAAGCAAATTAGAATTACTTAGACCAGTGAAAAGAAGGAAAAGACCACTGAAGTGCCAATATCCCCCAAAGCAGTGGCTGACAATTCCGAAAACAAGTGGGGGTGGAGGGTGGGGGGTGCGATTCCATAATTAAAACACTTGAAGGCATATTTAAAATTCACCATGTTCTCATTTGCATGTGATAAACAGATGCTCGACGGAGGCCAGATCTCTCGCCCTGTGCCAAACACAAACGTCATTAATAGATTGTTTTATGCAAAAGAAAGCTCCAGGGCAGCCGAGGTAATTATGGAAACTAGAGCATTAAGGAAAGGAGTTGCCTGTAGCATGCAGTTAGGGAGATGATACCATTATCTAGAAAAATGAGCTGCTGATTCTGATTGGTTGCTTCAATTTATTTGTAAGAGTTCTCCTCATATGTTCTAATGTATCAAACAAGCAGCATGATTCTATCCGGTAAATCGGGATTGAAAACCATTGTATTTTTACTTTTTATTTGCACTGGTACAGCTAAGAAATAAAGTCTGATATGTTGTATGCGGGGTCAATCATACACCCCATTCACATCATGTTTTCATTCTCCATCACTGGAATCCATTGGCATAGCTTTTATTAATATTATTTATTTAAAAGGCCATTAATTCCTGGGCACTGTACATTCAAGGGGGGTTACATGCATAATATATGCCAAACAAAGTACAAAAGATATTCCGACATACACTGCAGTGGGGCTGAGGCAAAGCCATAGGCTCCTGAAGGCTCTTTTTGACTACGTTTGCTTTATTTCCTTTTTGATGTGCTATGCACAAAAGTGTGGTAGACTCCATTTGCCCTATTATAGTCATCTATATAGCGCTGTTATATTCCACAGTGCTGTACACAGATTGCCATTATTCTGATTGGTCGTATAGACCCCTATGGCTCTGCCTCAGCATCACTGCAATATGTCAGGATTAGAGATGAGTGAATCCTAAAAAGTTCGAGTTCGAGTAGAACCTTGAATTTTGAAAAGTTCGGTTCGAAGTTCGAGTCAAACTCGAACCGGACTTTGAACCCCATTAAAGTCAATGGGGGAAGATGTTCTGGTTAATTTTTATACCCATACAGGTCAGGAGAAGCTGCAGTTTGCATCCATAACAGTAAAATGGATACGTGGAACAACTTAATGAAGAAAATTTGGCTCTAAGAGTCGCATAAAAATAGTTTTTTACCAAACTTGCGGAAAAAATTTGGTTCGGCTCGGGTTCGGAAAAAAACGTAAAGTTCGTGCCAAACTAACCATTTTCCGAATGGTTCGGCTCAACACTAGTCAAGATATCTATTTCAAGACTAGTTTCACGCCCCAGGCAGTATGATTTGAGAGCCCTTTACATTGAGCAATGTTCCTATAATACTACCAGAAAGTATCTATGTAGTAGTGCTTGCCGTGTTATCCTGTATAGAATCCCATATCAGTGCCCGCCTCTCATGACCATGCTTGTTCAGACCTCTGCCCATAAGTTACGACTGAAACTGCGCTTTTGGCCATGATTTTTTCCTGAATTGTGCGTGTTCCTGGCAAAGGTCTGAACACTTTCTGATTCTAGTGTTGACAGGTTCTCCACCACACCCGTCTGTTTCTTCTGGGCTGTAGGTTAAATAAACTGAGTGTGACTGCAGCTGCCTTTGCTACTCGGTCTGTGTTTTGTGTGGCTGGATGTCAGAGGGTCGGCCCAGTCATGCTGTGGCGGGGACTCTGACATCCTAATTGTAGATTACTAGGGTTCTTGCACTTTGCTTGTGATAGTCTCTTTTGGCTTGAGCTGGTGTTTTGTTATCTTTTTGGATTTCCTGGATTGCTAACCTTTTGCCTGCCTTTTTTTCTCTGGTTCTTCCTGTTGTGCTTGTACTGCCTTGCTATCTCTGGTTTTTAAAAAAAAAAAATTTTTTAAAGGCCCTTTCCCCCTTTTTTTTTTGGGGGAAAAAAACCCCAAAAAAAAAAAAAAAAAAAAATTTTTGTTTTTTTTCCCCCCCCCAAACCCCCCCTTTTTTTAAAAGTTTTTTGGGGGTTTTTAAAAAAAAACCGGGGGAAAAAAACCAATTTCTTTTTTTTAAAAAATTTTGTTTTAAAAAAAATTTTAAACCCCAAAAACCCCCCCCCCCCCCAAAAAATTTTAAAATTTCCAAAAAAAAAAAAAAACCCCCCGTTTTTTTTTTTTTTAAAAAAAAAAAAAAACCCTTTTTTAAAAAAACCTTTTTTTTCCAAAAAGGGTTTCCCCAAAAAGGGGTTAAAAAAAAAAAAGGGGGGGGGGGCCCCCCTTAAAATTTTTGGGAAAAAGGGGGGGCCCCCCTTTTTTTTTTTTTTAAAAAAAATTTTTTTTTAACTTTTTTTTTTTTTTTTAAAAGGTTAAAAAAAAGGGGAAGGTTTTCCCCCCCTTTTTTTTGGGGGAAACCCCCGGGGGGGCCCCCCATTTTGGGGAAAAAACCCCCAAAATTTGGGAAAAAAAAAACCCCCCCGGGGCCCCCCCCCCAAAAATTTTTTTTGGGTTTAAAAAAAAAAAATTTTTTTTTTTTTTTTTCCCCGGTTTTTTTGGGCCCTTTAGGGGAATTTTTTCCCAAATTTTTGGGTTTTCCCCGTGTTTTTTTTTTTTTTTTGGGTTTTTAAAATTTTTTAAACAAATTTTTTGGCCAAAAAACCCCCAAACCCCCTTTCTTTTAAAACCCCAAATTTTTTTTAAATCCGGGCCCTTTTTTAATCCCCAAAAAAGGGGGTTTTAAAACCCTTTGGCCAGGGGGGGAAAAAAAATTTTTTTTTTTTTTAAAAGGGAAAAACAAAAAAAAAAATTTGGGGGAAAAGGGGGAATTTTTTCCCCCAAGGGGTTTTTTTTAAAAATAAAGGGGGGGGGGAAAAAAAAATTTTTAAAAACCCAAACAAAAAAAATTTTTTAAAAAACCTAATTTTGAAAAAAAAAAAACCCCTCCCCCCCCCAAAACCCCCCCAAAAAAATTTTTGGAAACCCCCCCCTTTTTTAAAAATTAAAAAATTTAAAAAGGGGGTTAAAATTTTTAAAAAAAAAATTTTTTTTTTAAAACCCAAAAAAAGGTAAAAAATTTTTTTTTTCCCAAAATCTTTTTTTTTTTTTTGGGGGGTTTAAAATTTTTTTTTTTGGGGAAAAAAAAAAAAAAACCCCCCCCAAAAAAACCTTTTTAAAAAATTTTTTCCCCCCCCCCCCCCCCCTTTTTGGAAATTTTAAATAAAAGGGGGTTTAAAAAATTTTAAAAAAAAAAGGGGAAAAAAAATTTTCCCCCCCCAAAAAATTTTTAAAAACTTCTCCCCCGTTAAACCAAAACCCCCAAAAAAAAAAAAAAATTTTTACCTTTTAATTTTTTTAAAAAAAAAAAAAGGAAAAAAATTTTTTTTCAGGGTTCCCTTTTTTAAAAAAAAACCCCCCCAAAACCCCCCTTTTTAAAAATTAAAAAAAATTTTTTAATTTTTTTTTGGGGGGGGGAAAAAAAAAAAAAAACCCCCCCCCTTTTTAAAAAAAGGGGGCCAAATTTTTAAAACCCCCCCCAAAAGGCCCCCCCCCAAAAAAAAACCCCAAAAAAAAATTTTTTTTTTTTTTAAAAATCCAAAAAAAAAAAACCCCCCTTTAAAAAAAGGGAAAACCCTTTTAAAAAACCCCAAAAAAGGGAAAAAAAAAAAGGGGGGGGGGAAAAAAAAAAATTTTTGGGGGGGGGGCCCCCCTTTTTTTTTTTTTACACAAAAAAAAAAAAAAAAAAGGGAAAAAAAAATTTTTTTTTTTTTAAAAATTTTAAATTTTTTAAAAAAAGGGGGAAATTTTTTTTCCCCCAAAAAAACCCCCAAAAAAAATTTTTAAAATTTTTTAAAAAAAAAAAGGGAAAAAAAAAAAAAATTTTTTTTAAAAAATTTAAAAAAAAAAATTTTTCCTCCTTTTGGGGGGAAAAAAATTTTTAAAAAACCCCAAAATTTTTTTTTAACCCGGGCCCTTCAAAAACCCCCCTTTTTAAAAAAAAACCCCCAAAAAAAAAACCCCCGGGGGGCCCCCCCTAAAAGGTTCAAGGGGGGGGGGGGGGGGGGGGAAAAAAAAAAACGGGTTTAAAAAAATTTTTTCCCCAACCAAATTTTTTAAAACCCCTTTTTTAAAACCCTTTTTTTAAAAAAAAAGGGGGGTTTTTTGGGGGTAAAAAAAAAGGGGGGGCCCCCCCCAAAAAAAAAAAAGGGGGGGACAATTTTGGGGGGAAAAAAGGGGGGAAAAAAAAAAAGGGGTTTTTAAACCCCCAAAAACCCCAAACCCCCCCCCCTTTTCCCCCCCTTTTCCCCCCCCTTTTTTTAAAAACCCCCCCAAAAAATAAAAATTTCCCCCCCCCCCCGGGCCCCCCTTTTTCCCCCGGGATTTTTGGGGCCCCCCCGGGGGGGGTTAAATTTTTTTTTTCCCCCCCCCCGGCCCCCCCCCCCCCGCCCCCAAAAAAAGGGGGGGGAAAAAGGGGGGGCCCGGCCCCCCCCGGGGGGGGTTTTTCCCCCCCAACCCCCCCCTTTTTAAAAATTTTTTGGGGGAAAAATTTTTTTTTAAAAAAATTTTCCCGGCCCCCTTTTTTAAATTTTTTAAAAAAAAAAAAAACCCCCCCCCAAAAACCCCCGGAAAAAAATTTTTTCCCCAAAAAAGGAAAAAAAAAGGAAAAAGGGGGCCCTTTGGAGGGGGCCCCCCCCCCCCAAAAAAAAAGGGGGGGTTTTTTAAAAAAAAATTTCCCCCCCCTTTGAAAAAAATTTTTTTTAAAAAAAAAAAAAAACCCCCAAAAAACCCCCAATTTGGAAAGGGGCCAAAACCCCCCAAAACCCCCCCCCCCTTTAAAAAAAAAAAAAAAAAATTTTTTTTTTCCCCGGGGTTTAATTTTGGCCCCTTTTTTTTTTCCCCCCCCCTTTTTTTTTTTAAAAAAAAACCCCCCCCGGGAAACCATAAAATTTTTTTTTTTTAAAAAAAGGGGGAAAGGGGCCCTTTTTTTTTTAAAAAAATTTAAAAAACCTTTTTTTTTTTTTTCCCCCCCGGGGGGTTTTTTTTAAATCCCAAAAATTTACCCCCCTTTTTTTAAACCCCTTGGGGGTAAAAAAAACCCCTTTTTTAAAAAAAAAAACCCCCCTTTTTTTTTTTAAAAATTCCCCCCCAAAAAATTTTGGGGGGTTTTTTTGGGGGGGGAAAAAAAAAAAGCCCCCTTTGGGGGGGGGGAAAAAAACCCCCCGAAAAACAAACCCAAAAAAAAACCCCCCGGGGGCCAAAACCCAAAAAAAATTTTTAAAAAACCCTGGGGGGCCCCCCCAAAAACCCCGGGTTTGGGGGGTTTAAAAATTTTTTTTTCGGAAAAAAAATTTTCCCCCCCAAAAATTTTTTTGGGGGGGGGGAAAAAAATTGGGGGGTTTTTGGGTTTTTTTTTCCCCTTTTAAAAAAACCAAAAAAAAAAAAAACCCCCCCCAAAAGGGGCCCTTTAAAATTTTTTTGGGGCCCCGGGTTCCAAAACCAAAAAAAAAAAAAATTTTTTTTTTTTTTCCCCCCCCAATTTTTGGGGGTTTTAAAGGGGGTTTTTTTTCCCCTAAAAAGGGGAAATTTTTTAAAAAAAAAAAAAAATTTTTTGGGGGGGGGCCCCGGGGGGTTTTTTAAAAAATTTTTTTGGGGCCCAAAAAAAGGGGGGGTTTTTGGGGTTTTTTTTCCCCCTTTTAAAAAAAAAATTTTTCCCCACCCCTTTCCCCGGGTTTTTTTTTTTCCCCCCCTTTTTTTTAAAAAATTTTAAAACCCTTTAAAAGGGTTTTGGGGAAAACCCCCCCCCCCCCAAAAACCCCCGGGGGAAAATTTTTTTAAAAAAAAAAGGGGAAAAATTTTTAAAAGGGGGGAAAAAAATTTTGTTTTTTTGGGGAAAATTTTTTTTTTTTTTTTTTGGGGTTTTTTTTTAAAAAAAAATTTGGGGAAAAACCCCTTTTTTAAAAACCCCTTTTTTTTTCCCCCCCCCCCCCCTTTTTTTTTTTAAAACCAAATTTTTCCTTTTTGGGGGCCCCCTTTTTTTTCCCCCCGGGGGGGGTTTGGGGGCCACCCCCAACCGGGGGGGCCCCCTTTCCCCCCCTTTAGGGAAAAACCCTTTTTTGGGGGGGGGGGTTTTTTTTTTTTTTTTCCCCCCCCAAAAAATTTTTGGGGGGGGGTTTTCAAAAACCCCCCCCTTTTTGGGGTGGGGGTTTCCCCAAAGTTTAAAAACCCAAAAGGCCCCCCCCTTTTTTTTTTTTCCCCCCCTTTTTCCGTTTGGGGGGGGCCCCGGGAATTTGGGAAAAAATTTTCCCCAAAAAATTTTAAACCCCTTTTTTTGGGGAAAAGGGGTTCGGGGTTTTAAAAAATTTTTTTTTTAAAAAAACCCCCAAAAAGGGTTTTTTTAAAAAAAACCCCCCCCTTTTTTTTTTAAAAGGAACCCTTAACCCTTTTTTTTGGGGTTTTTGGGTTTTTTTTTTTTTTTCCCCACGGCCCAATTTTCCCCCCCGGGGGGGTTTAGGGGGGGGTTTTTTCCCCAAAAAAAAAAAAACCCCCTTTTTAAAAAAACCCCAAAAAACCCCTTAAAAAAAAAAAAAGGGGGGCCCCCCCCGGGCAAAAAAGGGACCCCGGGTAAAAAAACCGGGGTTTTCCTTAAAAAGGGTTTTGGGCCCCCCAAAAAATTTTTGGGGGCCCCCGGGGGGGGCCCCCCCAAAATGGGGGGGGAAAAAATTTTTCCCTTTTTTTTTTTTTGGGCCCCCCAAAAAAAAAATTTTTTTTGGACGGGGGGGAAAGGGGCCCCAAAAAAACCCAAAAATTAAAAAGGGTTTCCCCCAAAAAAAAGGGGGGAAACCGGGGGTTTTTAATTTTTTTAAAAAATTTCCGGGAAAAACCCAAAGGGAAAAAAACCCCCCCCAAAAACCCTTTTGGGGAAAAGGGGGGGCCCCCCAAAAAAAAAAGGGGGGGAAAAGGCTTTTTTTGGGGAACCCCCCCCCCGGGGGGTTTTTGGGGGGCCGGGAAAAAAATTTTTTAAACCCCCTTTCTTTTTTTAAAAAAATTTTGGGGGAAAAAAGGGCCCCCCCTTTTTTAAAAAATTGGGAAAAAAGGGGGGGTTTTTTAAAAAACGGCCCCCTTTTTCCAAAACCCCTTTTTCCCGGGGAAAAATTTCCCCTTTAAAAAAAAGGGAAAACCCCTTTAAAAGGGGGTTTTTTAAATGAAAAACCCGGGGGGAAAATTTTTAAAACCCCCCCAAAAAATTTTAAAACCCCCCCTTAAAAAAACCCCCCCAAAAACCCCCCCTTTAAAAAGGGGGGTTTTTAAAAATTTAACCCCGGGGTTTTTTGGGGGAAAAATTTTTTTTGGGCCGGGGCCGGGTTCCTTAAAAAAAAAAGGGGGCCCCCGGGGGCCCCAAAAAAAAAATTTCCCAAAAACCCCATTTTTTTTGGGGCCCCCAAAAAAAAAAAAACCCCAAAAAACCCCCCGGGGTTTTGGGGGGAAAAAAAAAAGGGGAATTTTGGGGTCCCCCAAAAAAAAAAAAAAAAAATTTTTTTTAAACCCCCCCAAAAACCCTGGGCCCCCCCCCCCAAAAAATTTTAAAGGGGAAAAAATTTTTTTTTTTTTTGGGGGGCCCCCCCCCCGGGGGGGGTTTTTCCCCCTTTTTTGGGGGGGGAACCAGGGCCCCTTTCCCCCAAAAAAGGGGGCCCCCCAAATTTAAAAAAACCCCCCGGTTTCCCAAACCCCCGGAAAAAAAAAGGGGGGAAAAAATTTAAAAGGCCCCCTTGGCCCTTCTTTTCACCCGGGGGGGGGGAATTTTCCCCGGGGTTAAATTTTTTTTTTTCCGGGTTTGGGGCCCAAAGGGGAAAGGGGGGAAAGGGGAAATTTGGGTTTTAAAAAAAATTTTTTTTTTTAAAAAACCAGAAAAGTTTTTAAAAAATTTTTTTTTTTAAGGGAAATCTTTTTTGGGGGGAAAAGGGGGAAAAAAATTTAAATTTAAATTTTTTAAAAAAAAAATTTTTTTTTTCCCCAAAAAAGGGGAAAAACCCCAACCCCTTTTTTAAAAAGGGGGGCCCCCGGGGAAAGGGGGCCCCCAAAGGGGGGGGGAAAAAGGGGGAAAAACCCCCCTTCCCCCCTTTTTTCCCCCCCCCCCCCTTTTAAAACCCCGGGGGCCCAAAAGGGGCCCCCCCGGGAAAAAGGGCCCCCCCCCAAAAAAAAAGGGGGGTTTTTTTTTAAAAAATTTTGTTTTTTAAAAAAAAAAAAAAATTTTAAAACCTAAAATTTTTTAAAAAAAAAAAAATTTTTTAAAAAATTTTTTAAAAAAAAGGGGAAAAAATTAAAAAATTTAAAAAAAAAAATTTGAAAATAAAAAAAATTTTTTAAACCAAAAATAAAAAAAGGGAAAAAAATTTTTTTGGGAAAAAATTTTTTTTTTAAAAAATTTAAATTAATGAAAAAAAAAATTTTTTAAAAAAAAAAAAATTTTTAAAAAATTTTTTTTTTTTTTTTTCCCAAAAAAGAAAAAAAAATTAAAATTTTTTCCCTTTAAAAGGTTTAAAAAAAAACCCCAAAAAAATTTTTTTAAAAAAAAAACCTTTTTTTAAACCCCCCAAAAAATTTTTAAAAAATTTTTTTTTTTGGGGGAAAGTTTTAAAAAAAAAAAAAAAAAAAAAAATTTACAAAAAAAAAAAAAAAAAAAAAAAAAAAATTTTTTAAAAAAATTTTTTTTAAAAAAAAGGTTTTAAAACCCCCAAAATTTTTTTTAAAAAAAAAAAAAAAAAATTTGGGTTGAAAAAAAAAAGTTTTTTTTTTTAAAAAAAAAACCCGGTAAAAAATAAAAAATAAAAAGGGGTTTTTCCCCCCCCCAAAAAAATTTTTTTTTTTAAAATTTTTTTTTTTTTTAAAAAAAAATTTTTTTTTTTTTTTTTTAAAAAACCCCCCCCTTTTTTTTTTAAAAAAAAATTTTTCCCGGGGAAAAAAAAAAATTTTAAAAAAGGGGGGTTTTTTTTTTTGGGGGGGGGAAATTTTTTTTTTTTTCCTTTTTAAAAATTTTAAAAAAAACCCCAAAAAATTTTTTTGCAACTTGTATGTAAATAGATACAGACAAGAGACACTACTATATGCACTGTGATGCTAATATTGCACCTGGATCACTTTAGATGTTACAATAATGGAGAGAGTAAGAACACTCAACTGCTATGGTGCTGATTGTGGCAGGGACCCTGTAGTAAACTATATCCTGTGACACTAAAATAGCAGCTACTTGAATCTGACTTAAGAGGGCGCTCAATGCACATAGATTTATGCAGCTTCCACTCATCAGTATTAACTATATATATATAGTTAGCTTCCCCTAGTGGTGACTTTATGCAGTATGAATTATGTAATTTATAAAGTAAAAAAGCACAATCCTTTTCTCTATATTCAGTACATTCAGCAGGTTTGTAAAAATATTGCAAAGTAATAAAGCTTTCAAGAACAGAAGTGGTAATAGTTTATATTTATGAATTTACAAAACACAAACTGAATGCTAAGAGAAATTAAAATTAAATCAGTATTCGGTGTGAGAACTCTTTGCCTTCAGAACAGCATCAGTTCTTTTAAACATACTTGTCACAGTTTTGAAGGAACTCGGCAAGGAGGTTGTTTCAAACATCTTGGAGAAGTAACCACAGATCTTTTGTAAATGTAGCTGCTCAGAACCTCCTGTTTTCATGTTGTCCCAGACAGACTCAATGATCTTCAGGGTAAATATCATCACTTCCAGGACTCAGGCAAAGGGTTGTCACACCAAATATTGATTTGATGCAGCTTTTTCTTTGTTCATTCTATTTGCATTTTGATAATTGGTAAAATGTAACTATTAACACTTTGTGAAAGCATTCTTTGTTTGCAGCATTTTTGCAACACCTGCCTAAAGCTTTTGCACAGTACTGGATTTAAGATTAATTATCACATAATCTGGGCCATGAAAACAGAACAGAGGACTTTAATAAAGGCATAGTGCATTTTGCATGTTTCTCAATATGGGGCAGGGCAATTCTTTATTTCATTACTGGGTTCATTGATCTATGTACGTACCCCATATTAAGACTAAATCTCATAGGAGGGGGAAGATTGGGGAAAATGGGTTTCCTCGCACAAAAAAAGCCTTCAAAATGGGGGGGAACACAAAAAGAAACATTTCCCAAAATTTTTCCTTTGTTCATCGTTTTTTTTAAGGAGCTGCAAGGAAATTACATCTCCCTGACTCTTTTCTGCCCCCCACCCCCTCACCCCTTTTGTTCTATGTGAAAGCAGTGAGTGATTTTATAAAGCATCACAGGGGTTGCAGCAGCCGTGCTGGCCGAAATAAAAAAGTTTTGTTTTTATCTAAATAAACAGCACTAATACAGGCTTTTTTTTGAGAGATCAGATAGAAACTCCGCTAGTAGTTTCAGAAGTTCTGATAATCGAACTTTTACAATGAAAACACAAGTTGAATACACAAGGCATTCCAGGGCATTTTTTCCCCAGGGCGGTTTTGCGGCCTCCCCAGGGGCGGGGGGGGGGGGGAGCTTTTTTTCCCGCGACGAAGAACGCCCTCCCCCCTCCTTTTGGGGGTTGTTCAAAATTCCAAAACCGAAGAAAATAACATTTCAAGTTTTGTCCCCGACCCCGGGGGAAAACCCCCGGGGGGCGAAAACCCCTGCATTGGGGACGCTGCAGGGGTTTTCCATAGACACAATTTGTGCCATTTTGGGCCGGTTTTTCAGGCGGTCTGAAAAACCCAAACCCCCAAAAAAACCCAAAAACCCCCCCGGGGGGACATCCCTAAGGAAGCACCATTCATATCTAATTACAGACAGTCTGACCAAAAAATAAGAGTAAACCCTGCATTATTTCTTTCATTCATCTATGAAACTCTGTGGGAAAAAACAAAAAAGAAATTTTTTAAGTCAGAAGCAAGGTATAGAAATAATTTTAAACCTTCAATATAGTTAAAGAGTATCTGAAAAAATAGGTCTGACGAAAAGGGAAATTTAAAAAGCAAAGTTGTGTAATTGAATTCTTTCACGCAAAAAAAAATTTTGCACTCCCCTGACTTTTTTTTTACTGATGCTTGCCAGACATTTAGGGAAAACAAACAATAGATTAAGACAGCAAGGCCGTGAAGGGGCATTCAACAATACATAAAGAAAAAGCCATGTTCGGGACCCATGCACAACTTGGGGGCAGATTTTTTGGGGGTGTGCCAATCATGATCTTTTTCTCCATGGCAAAAGGGCATGTCAGTGGTGGTGACTATTCAAATAGTAGTGTTCCTGTAACTAAGAAGGTTTCCAGTGTTATTTCCCTTTTGGGGACATGTAGTACGGACGGGGCCAGAAAATTCTGGTATCCCCTTTACCCCAAACACTGGCCCCTCCCCTTTTTTTTTAGAGATGGAGACGCACTCCAAAAGTAGTGTAATGGGCCTGAATGGGGGGAAATTGGGGGGGAGTGTCGCCCCCACAATCGTATTTTTTCAAACCAATGTATGACTGTAAAAAGGGGAAAAACGGGGCACAAACTGCGGAACGGGCAGCCAAGTCAAAAGTGTTTCCCGGGCCCTGGGGTTGTTTGTTTTGGAGCTAAAAAAACACTAAGGGGATTATGAATCTCGTCACGTCGGGGCGCCCCTTTTCCGCGGTTTTCCGCGAAAATTTGCGCCTGATTTTTTTTGGCCGGGGGCGCGCTCATACATACATGTAAAGTCCCCAGCCTCGCCAGTGTTGGGGCCAGTGGGGGACTTAGGGCAGTGGCGCTCGCCTATGATTCCCGCCCGAGGTAGTGCGATCAACATAACATTTAAAGTCCCCGACCCGCCAGTGTGTGGGGCGGGGGGGACTGAGGCGCAGTGCGGGACTGCACCAACATGTTTTTCCGTTTCGAGACAGGCGGAAAAACGAAAACATTAAAGGGGGTCCGTGGGGATTGAAAAAAAAATACCCCTTTATAAAGACGAAAACATCCAAAAAAGAGGTTAAACCTCAAAAAAAAAAATACTAAATAAAATCCCTTTCCAAAAATCTTAACGGCGCAACACAAGAATTAGGATATTTGAAATTGCCGGAAAACAAAATTTCAAATTCTTAAAGCTATCCAGGGTCGGCAGAAACCGGTCAAAATCAAATAGAGCGACAGTGAACCTTTAAAAACCCTATGGAGACTATTGACCAATCAGAATCAAAAAGGGGGGACAGTTCAAAATACAGTAAAAAAGCAGAAAAGAGCTATTGGCTGAGCTAGCGGGCTTGGCTATCCGGCCAATCAAAAAGGGACCCCGGGACCCTTTAAAGCCTTAGAAGTTTAAACCCAAAAAAAATCAAAGGCGGGACATTTAAAATACAGTAAAAATGCGAAAAGAGTGATTGTTAAACTAGGGGGGGCTTGGCATCCCACCCCAATCAAGCGCGAGCTACTTCCCCATGTAAGGAGAGATGGGCGCAATGCAACTCCGCTCTCACCCGGGGGATGGATATTTTAAAAAAAACATTTTTATTAGTTTTTAAAATTATCTAAAAAAGCTAAAACCCTTCCCTATAAACAAAAATAAATTAAATCCCAACAACGCGTTTGCCGCCGAGCCCCGGCGCTACACAAATTGCAATATAAGAATTCCGGGAAATACAGAAATTCAATTTTTTAACTCTTCTTTTGGTGGGCATAAACCACCAAATCAGAAAAATAGCGACAGGGCCCCATTCTAACCTAGGGAGGAGAATTGACCAACAAATAGGACGACAGGACCCTTTCAACCTATGGAAAATATTGCCAATCATATTCAAAGGCGGACAGTTAAAAATACATAAAAATGCAAAAAAGAGCTGTTTGGTTAAAGCGGGGGGGGCTCGTCCACTTAGCCAATCAAGCGCAAGCACTTTCTCATAGATTCTATGGGAAAAGAAATTCCAAGGGCTCTGTGAGGGCAAACTTAAAAGGGGCGCGGTTTTTTGGACCAATGGTAAGCCACGCTCCATGGGTTTTCTAATGCAATCGGAATACAACAGTACATGGCCAAATTAAATGATAAGAGTACAGAAGTTGTCCCGATCGTATATAAAATGACCATAATAGGGAAAAGAAAAAAAAAAATTTATTAATTTAAAAAATCATTTTATTTTTTCTTTTTTTTTGGGGACCACTAATCTATAATGGGGTGTAACAAAAATAAAGAAATAAACATGATTTTTTGAATTAATATTTTTTTTTTTTCTTTACCCCAAAATTTTTGTTGCTAAAAACCAATCAGCTCATTCTGCATTTTACTGTATTTTGAACTGATTGTTCAATTTTTTCTCCATAGGTTAGAAGGGGCCCCTGTCGCTCCTATTCTGATTGGTCAAAACTCCTCCATGGGATAAAATGGCCACTTCGCTCCTATTCGTTTGGGCGGGTTTTCCGCCCAAACAGAAGATTTTAAAAAAATTTTGAATTACTGTATATAAAAAGGTTTCAGCCTTTATCTGATAATATTTTACATTTAAATAAAAATTTTTTTTTATTCATACTCCATCCCACGGGCCTAACGCCGAGTTTGATTGCCCCGACTCTCCAAAAGTACAATGGGAAAGTAGCTCCGCTCAAATTGGCCTCCAACCCCCCTAGCCAACAACACCTTTTCAGCAGTACGTTTATTTTTAACTGTCCCCCTTTTGATTCTGATTGGCAAAGTTCTCCCAAGGGTTTTTAAGGAAAAACTTCGCCCCTTTTTCTGATTGGGGCCGGGTTTTCCCGACCAATGAGAATAGCTTTCAGAATTTGGAAATACTGTATTTCCCGCAATTTCCAATATCCTAATTCCTATATTGCCCCTTTAGTTTTTTTAAAAGTTTTTTTTTTTAATGTATTTTTTTATTTTTGGGGTTTGAGCTCTTTTCTGAAATTTTTCCCCCTTTATAAAGGGGATTTTTGGGAAACATACTCCTGCTGCACGGGGCTGGCGCCGAGATTTCTTTGCGATCTTCTTTGCTTCCCCATTTCCCTCGCTTCAACTTTGCCCCGCCGGAGCATTTAGACCAAAATAAACCAGGTCTGCCTGTCGGAGCTGCGAGCGCTGCACTGCGCCGCACTTTGCCGACTCGCCATCGTACATGCCCGAGTTTTTTTGAGCGCCCGCGTCCCCCCGGAACGCCTACACCGCCTCAATTTTTCCCCCCCTTCACGGGGCGCACTGAAATGGCGAACCTGCCTTAACCTGCACCCCGCGTCCGACAGGGGATTCGGGCCTGACGCATTCACGCCAAAAAAAAAGGCAAAAAACCCCATCATACATGTCCCAAATCTTTCCCTACATTTTTGGTGCATTCTACTATGCTTTATAGCTATTTAGAACGCCTCTATGCCCTCAAAACATATATTCCCTTTTGTATCATAAATAGCCAACACGGTTTACTTGAATTAACACCCAAAATTTTAATTTGCGCTCTGAGAGCCTGCTCCCCCATCCCACACAGAAACATTCAAAAAAAGGCTGATGCTTTACAAAAAGAATCTTTTCCTCGAAACGTTTCAGGTGTGCAAATCCCGCCGATCAGTTACTACCCTCATTTGGAGCACAGGGGAACCAACCCCCTTAAAGGGCAAACCGAAGTCCTATGACTTATTGATATGGGGAAAAGTCGATGTTCTACAACTCCCAAATATCGTTCACTTCATTGCCAAATTATGGCTTTCTTTTGATTATTTAGAAATAAAATATAGAAGTTTAGAAACATCAGCCTCTATTTTGAACTGCCCTTTGTACTAGTATTTCCATGTTAATGAAAGGGGGAACTTGTCATGCAGGGGCACAGGTTTGCTGTAAATTGTTGATGTGTCACAGTTCAGCCAAATCCTTAAAATTCATAACATCTCTTGGGAACAAAAAATTTAAACAAACTTTAAAACTGGCTGTAAAGTGCCTCCGAAGAACCTGTGACGTTCAACCTTCTACCCTATAAAACTATTTCTGCCAAACCAGTTTAGTTTTGCATTTACACCACTAACTTATGTTCTAGTGATTTGCCTTTAATGGCAACAATAAAATCTGTTTGTAACCTTTTATTAGACTAACATGTTTGCAAGTTTAAGGCATTCCATATCTAACGTGACTTTTCAATGGTAACTGCAATTGAAAATCTATTACAGTTTCAAAGCACAAAATGTTACAAATATTGCCTTACTACTGCCACATGTTCGGGGAAAAAACTTTGGGAAAATATTTTAAAAAAACAAAATACTTATACTGAAGTATTTAAATACAAATACAAATACCTTCCCAAAAATAATTTTTCCCCAAAACAAAAAACTTTAAAAAAATTTTAAAAAAAAAAAAAAAAAAAAAATTTTAATAAAAGCAAAAAAATTTTTTGGGTCCAAAAAAGGGTTCCCCCCTTTAAAAAAAAAAGGGGGCCCACCCTTTTTTTTGGGATTTTTAAACAATTTTTACCCCTGGCAAGATATTGCCCGGTGGCCAGGGGGGTTCAATTTGGGGTCAGGGGCTTTCCGTATAGAAATGTCTGTCACATGGAGAGAGGATGCACAGTAAAGAGAAACATACAGGTACCTTCCTTTTTTACTATCCTATTAAGCAGGCATTTGGGGATATAAAATTTTGTTTCATAACTCCTTGCTTCGCATTAATACAGTTAACCCCATCATGCCCCCATATTAACCCCTGTTTTGGGGCCCCATATAAGGGGTTTCTAATTTAAACACATGGGGTACTGAAAAAGGACCTTTAAATTAGAAGATACCTAATTATTACCCCCATTCTCTCCAAAAATATAACTCCCTTATTTGAGGCACAAGGGGGTTTTAAAGGGGGGACTGATGGGGGGTTTAAATGCTATTACATGGGGCGGGATTACAACTGTAATGCCAAAGACCGACTTTTTATCTGCAAAGGTGGGATTTTCCCCCCCCCCCCCCGCTTATACTCAGACAATAAAATTTTCCCATTTTTTTTTGGGAAAAAATTTGGGCCCTCGCTTAAATCCGGGTCGGCTTTTACCGAGTATAACGGGAATTTTTAAAAGGGAAGGGGTTACGGAAAAGGGGAAAAAAAAAAAACTAAAAATAAATCACCTTCACTACAAGGCGGGCTTGGTTGCGGGAAAGCCTGGAATTTTCCCCCCTCTCGCGCACCCGCACAGATACAGAAAGAGATGATACTGACTCCGCGTTTTTTTTTTTTAAGTGCGGGGAGGCGGGTTATTTAAATTACAACTTTTTTTTGAATTTAAAAAGTAATAAAATACCTAAAAAATTCCTAAAAGTATTTTAAATACAAAAACAGAAAAAACTGAATAAAAAAAAGTATTTTTTTATTCAAAAAAACAAATACCCACAATATTTTAAATACATTTTAATTCTTTTATTTTAAATACTCCCCAACACGCTGTCTGTGGGGAAAGAACTGAGGAAAGAGTATTTTCACCTTTGAACACCATTTTTTAGCCGTACATATATAATCTATCTAACATCACTATCTATCTATTTTCTATCTATCTATCTATCTATCTATCTATCTATTTTCTCATAAGAACCATGTAAATTCTGCTTTGGTTGGAAGAACAAGACCAAGACTTCCAATACTACCCGGGGCCCCAAATTTCCAACCCAACGGGAAACGTGTTTACTCTATGGATCTTCCCCTCGACCCCCCACACTATAGGATGCACTCCAAGCTCCAATTATTATAATTATTTTCATTTGTTTTAAAACGCCATTTTAAATCCAGGGGCTGTAATTTAAAAGGGGGGGGTGGGGGGGTTAATACATAACAACATTTAGACAATGTGCACTGGAAACAAAGGGGACTAACAAATGGTACAAGGGAGAAGGAAAAGCTGCAAAGCTTACAATCTAAAGGGAGAGGAAAGACACAGAGGTAGGCAGATTAAAGTTTTTTGGGGTGCTGATGTGAAGGGGCAGCGGGGGTTACCTCCCGTACTGGAGTTTGGCCCATTTTGGCCAAAGCCATCTTGGTTTAGGTTTTAAATTTTAAGGTTTTTTATAAAATTGTTTTTTATATTTAGGGAAAAAAAAAGCACTTTTAATAAAACCCAATATGTCCCCCACCTTTCCCCAAAAACCCCTCCTTTGTATGAGCTGCACACCCTTAGTCGCTATGAAGACCGTTTTTTCTATCCGATACCCCCCCCAATGGTTTCTTAAACAAACCTGGCCTAGGGGCAGCCTAGTGGAAGCCAGTAAACCCCTCTGTTCAAAGTGCCAAAAAACAGGGCGAAGTAAATCCCCCCTTTAGTGAACCCCTTTTACTATTTAAAACTGACAGCTTTTGAGGTTGCATTTCCTTCTTATTTCCAGGTTTAATTGTCTCTCCAGAATGTCCTTTTTGGGGGACTGATGTTTTTGGCCCCGGCCCCTTTTTTTTTGCATGACCCCCTATGCCTGTTCATAGAGCATCGTTTAGGGGGTTTTCTAGCCAAGCCAATTTGGGCCAGGGGAAACCCCTTTTAAAGTGTCCCTTTCCAGCAGAAGCCATTGCCAATAAAAAATTTAAAATTCATAACGGTGAGGCGCCCCCCCTCCACACACCCCCCCCCCCCCCCCCTCGGCAAATTCTCCGCGGGTGCCTGTAAAACGGGCCAAAAATGGGGCTTAAAAAAAGAGCGAAAAAAGCTTGGTAGTTTTTAGGGTTTAAAAGACACCAGCTTCGGGCCGCCTAAAACGTTGGGGGGAAAAGCACCCGGGGGAAGGGGACCAATTGGGGCCCCCCCAGAAATTTGAGATATATTAATGTACATTTGATTAAAAAATTTAAAAACAAAATCTGTTTGGGAAATTTGATTTCTCAAACAGTTAAGTAAATTTTTTTGCAAGCCATGGATTGTTTTTATTTTTCCCCTTCAAGAGGAAGCCCAAAATCTGGCCAAAACTACCCTTTTTTTCCACTGGGTAATCCACAAAAATTTCAATGCTGTGTCGTGACCTTGAAGCAAGAAACAAAACTCCAAATTCCCGTAAACAAAAAAGGCGATAAATTAAAGTTTTGGGCGTTTGGCCAACTATTCCTTGCCTCCTATATACGTATAAATTTATTTGGCCAATAGCACTTTCTTATGAAAAGGGAAGAAGCTACTGCCAGTCACCTGTGAAGCCCAATATGACTAATCCTTCCTGCCCCTGACATCTGCCATCAGGACACCCCACATACATTAAAGGGGTTTTGCCACAAAGTGAGTTCCTTACCTCTTATCTGCTCAGGAAATAAGATAAACAAAGCATGCGGAGTCATGAACGGGGTGAGAGGGAGGGGGGTGAGCAGAGAGTGAGGAAGAAGGGAGCGTCTGCAATGTTTACTCAAATAATTACATTACAAAGAGTGAATTCTCTATACAAAAGACACAGGCTCATTCACTGCTTTTTCTCCCCAGTCCCTTGCAAGCTCCTTCATGTTTCCTGTCATCATATAAGAAGTGCAAACACTCAAGCACAGCCAGATCATATCCTGTCAGTGTCCTTTCAGGAAACTAAGGGGGACTGAGCAATGCTGTAGCTATCACAGGCTCCACTTTTTGTAATCACATATATTTAGAAAAGTGATTAAATACCCATTTTGGAGGATCCCACGTCATCACTACATCGTGGAAAAACCCCTTTAAATGGTGGGCCGCTGCAATAGAAATCAGCGAGTGCGACCAATCTGTATATAGCCACTTTTATCACATATGCACATTGAAAAATGGTCTTTAAAGGTCAGCATACTTGAATACATCACCTTCTAATTCATTATCTGTCTAGATGGAATTCTTATTGAAGGGGCTGAAAAAAGACAAAAGAAATAAATATTTTTGTCAAACAGACCATTTCAGCTTAGTATTTGCCCTAAAACCAAGTCTTTGGTTCACCCACTATGTGCCCTCCATCCCCAACTTATTTAGTAGGCAAGAAAGACAGTTGACAGGAGGTTAGCAAGAAGTGGGGGCAGATGGAAGAGTGTATCACTATAGCTAATTACACACAGGGTTTGTTTCCAGTCTGTAACTATGGAGACACATAGGGCTGCATGCTTGCTGTATTTACAGTACAGTAGGATATTATTGATTAAAGGGGTTTTGCCAAGAAGTGACTTCCCCACCTAACAGGCTGATGCTGTCCTCTAAAGTCTTGAAAAAAGGGGCGTTGTGTTACTGAGTTTATAAAAAAAAGTGCATCCTCTGAGATGTCATCGATACACATACCATGCACGCTCCCAAGGCTGATATTCAGTCTCTGTCTCTGTAGTTGAGCAAACATGTCATACAGGTTTTGTGTTCTCCCTCTTATCTGCTCAGGAGAAAAGATTAGATTCGGGCAGGCAGCCTTCACTGACTAGGAGAGACAGAGCTGTAATGTAATTATATAAGTAAACAGGGAGCTGCTGCAGGGGGAGGGAGAAGGGCTGAGCATGGAGCTGACTGATAATTACATTACAACCAGAGGATTCTCTATACAGCATGCAAGGGCTCATGCACTGATCCGCTCTCCCCCTCCTGTCAAAGCTCGTTCATGTACCCTGCCATCAGATAAGTCGTAGCTAATGTAAACAGTCAGGAAACTAAGGGCATCTAATTAAGGCTGCAGCTCTCACGGCTTCACTTTTTTAATCACATATATTTAGAAAAGTGATTAAATACCCATTTTGGAGGATCCCACATCAACATTAGATTGTTGCAAAACCCCTTTAACACTATTTGCAATGTGGCTTATTTTTTCTTTTTTTCTTTGATGTACTAAATCAAAAGAAATGGTTGCAGTGGTGTAAATTAGCAGAACACTACCTAGTGGTAACACCTATATGGTGATATTACCAGAAGCTGGAATATGATATTTATTATCAGGCAAATTGAAGATTTTATTACAGTAATTTGATTATTTTACTAAGCAAAGCATTTTTTGGTATTGAGAGATATTTATGGCTATGCTTCTGTTCTGTAACTGGAAATTGAGATGGTTATTTCTATTACCAGCCTGTGAAGAGAACATTGTGCTGAAGGAAGGATTTCATGTCCAGGGCCACCTAAGGACGCCTTATTATCCCTTCTACTACCCGCCATATCCACGTTGCACCTGGAACATAACAGTGAGTCAAGCACTTTGTACAAGGTTTCTTTACATCTTGGCTTATTATTTCAGTAGCTGGGTATATGCTCTTTATAGTCACATTATTTGATGTTGTAAACTTTTACATTTAAAGGCTACTTCCCCTGTTGGAGGACTATCGTCATTATTCAAAATCAAATTGCTTCACAGTGTAGTCACATTTAAGATTTTATCACTAACTACTTTAATTACCGATCAAACAGATGCAAACAAATTATTTAAAGGAAAACTGTATTAACCATTTCAATCTTCTCAAAATGTAGCATTGAAGCAGCGGCAGTCACTCCGGTGTTTGTTTGCATCCGGTCAGCATATGACCACTACAGCCAATCAAATGACCTCAGTGGCCACATGCCGTTCCATTGATATCAATGCTCAGGATAGCTACAGATTGGCTGCATAAGCCACTTGCCAACTGGATGTAAACAAGCCCCTTACCCTTGCATGGAGTAACTGCACATCATGCAGTCAGTAAGAGAGTTTGAGCTGAGATCACTTAAAGGGAAAGTGTCATCAAAAATGACTTATTGTTTAACTCACATTTTTATATTAAACACATTTTTTAAGAATTTTTGGCTATATTTTTTTTTTTAATTTTCCTTTAATTATCACTTTCAATATTTTTTAATAATTCCTAAATCCTGCAATTTTCACTTTGGCCACTAAGCCTTATAATAGTCTGACACGTCCTGTTCTGTACAGAAAGATTCTCAGTTGTCTGCTCATTATCAGCACAAAGAGGGTCAAACTGAAAGGAGACCCCAGTGTGAATAGATAACACAGGATCCACCAGTTACAAGAGGAGATAGTCACAGTTCACCCTTTCACCTCCCTGCACACTGATTTCTTCCCAGGTCACAGATCATGACTAGAAAACTCTCCTATAGAAGTGAATGGGACTGAGTCAGTCTTAAGTCTCCTATGTGCATGAAGCTGCTGTAAAGCATCTCTCTGACTGCTGTTAAAGTAGTGCAAACAAGGCCTAGTGGCCCAAGTGAAAACTGGAAGACTTAAGAATTATTAAAAAATATTGAAAGTGATATGAAAAATTAAAAAAAAAAAAATTCCTAAAAAAAATGTGTTTAACATAAAAATAGGGCTTAAACAATGACTCATTTTTTGATGACACATTAATACATGACAGGTAATGGTTGTTAATTACTGCCGGGACCCACCACTAATGGCCAAGATCAAAGATAGCTCTGATTCCAGACCGTTAACCCCTTCGATGCTGCGGCAAACGTTTCTGTAGCATTTAATGGATTAAGAAGTGGTGCTGAGCACTATTCCGGTCCCCGATTTCCCCCTGCACCCCACAATGAGATCTTGGAGTGCTGATCAGTTGTCATGGCAGCCAGGGGTATAATAAATTGTCTCCACAGCTGCCATCTTACTACTCCTATTACACTCTGCCATAGAGCCATTATTGTACATTGTTCTGCAACATATTACTATTGAAGAGCAGTGTACTATCACATAATCGGTATCCCCGCTCACATAAACAACCAATATTTTAAAATACAACATGATTTATCACATGAAGTAAACATCATAGAATAAAAATATACCTAATGCTACAATTGTGCTCTACGGAGGTTTTTTTTTGTAATTTCGTGTCTCAAAAAATGGGAATAAAAAGTCATCAAAATATTGCATACATCCCACAATGATACCAATAAAACAACAAATCAGTCTGTAAGAAACAACCCCAGGGACATGGAAAAATAAAAAATAAAAATATTGCAGAAAATTGAAGCACAGATGCAAAAAAATAAAAACGTTATTTTTTTTTAAAAGTGCTAAAATGTAACTAAAACGCAAAAAATTGGGCATTCCTGGAATCATACCAACCTATAGAATACAGAGAGCATGTCATATATACTGAACAAGAAACTCCATGAAAATCTAAACATGTCGTCCATTGGAGCACACCTAAAAGGGGTTTCCCATCATAGTCATTGATGGCATATCGAGAGGCTGTGCCATCAGTGTTAAATAGGTGCAGGTGTGACCTCAGGGACCCACGCCTATTTCCAGAACGGCCCCTCAAAACTCCTCATTCTGAATGGAAAAGTATCTGCGTAAGCGCAGTCCCTCTACATTCATTTCAATGTGAGATCCTTTGAGTTTCATTCAGCTGTATTCCATACTTCCACTGAAATGAATGAAAAGATGATACGCTTGCACAGTCACTTTCGGAATGGGGAGTTTTATGGGGACGTTCCAGAGATTGGTGCGAGTCCAGGGGATGGAACCCGGTCCTGTCTGACATTAATGGCATATCCTACCGAAATGCCAGCAATGTCTATGGTGGAAAAAAACCCCTTTAAGTTTTTTCAGGTTCCAAATGAATCCAAACAGACACAGCTGTATGCCTCAGTACATGGAATAAAAGGGTTGTGCACCTTTCACTCCTATTACATCCTCATACCAGGAGTCGTAATGTAGCCATGTGCATGGAGCCTCTTACATCCTTCAAAAGAGAGATTTTTGCAATCTAATAGAGTCGTCACCATCTCAGTGTATGAAGTTAGGAGTGATATGTCAGACAGTCACTCCTGAGCTACAGTCCTCAACTGTTAGATTGCGTTATGCATGTGGCTTGATTTGACCTCCTATTATCATGACAGGTTCCCTCGCCAGAGTACGGGGTTGCTCTGAGGTTTGAAGGTTATATGCTGACAGGACAGTACACATTTGCGCCTTGTATGCAAGGACAATGGAACATCCAGAATCGGAGGTACAACTGCTTTTATTCCTTGTAGATGTATATGGCAGGAATATATTTATCAAGCTGTCCCCAATTATTCATACATGAGACCTCACATCCAGAGTCACTATATGAAAGCATGGAGCATGACAGCCAAGGCACTGAATAGTAAATAGAGATGCCTACAGTGTATGGAGTGGAGGAACAGGAATGAGGAACATAGAGGCCAGCACCAGCAGAGGAAGAAGGTCGAACATGTTAAGAATGCAAAATCTGGAAAGTACAAGGCTAAGGTTGTGAACTTCAAACGTTGTTTTAATCTCCAAGGCTATGGTGTAAGGCTATGTTCACACGGCTTAATTGCGGGACGTAATTACGCCCCGCCCTTACGCCGTGTGGACGGGGGCGGGAGCGGGGGAGTGCGCGGGGGGCCGGCACGTCGCCGGCCCCTTGACTTGAATTGCCAGCGGCACGTATACGCGCTAGTAATTCACCTGTCACTTCTCTCCCCGCCCGGCGGATGCGCCGAGCGGGGAGAGGAGACGTAATCCATAGTTCTCTATGAGAACTGTGAATTGCCGTAATGAATGGGCCGTTGTCAGCCCGTAATTAGCGCACTTCGGCGCGTAATTACGGACCGAAATACGGCCCATTTAAGCCGTCTGAACATGGCCTTAGAGAACGGGCTGCTTAATTTGTGCTTAGCAACGGTGTTTGACCCAGGTCGGGTTACACCCAGCTAAAGCATTACTGGCTGTCGGCTGAGCGTCCTGTCCCACCCAGGTCATGGACGAGAACGTGCGAGAGAGGGTGGTGGTGTTAAGAGAGAGAGAGAGATATCTGCAGTCCAACGTAAAACAGAAAGCAAGAACCCAGCAGTCCCATGTAAGATGTGCAGTCTTACATTCGTAGACCCATGTAAAGTACAGTCCCATGTAAAACTGAGAGAACACAGTAGTACCATGTAAGATGTGCAGTGTTACATCGGCAGACCCACGGAAATCTCATGTGCGGTCCCACATAAAACAGAGAGAACACAGCAGTCCCATGTAAGAGGTGCAGTCCCATGAAAGAGAGAACACAGCTGTACAATGCAGTCCCATATAAACCAATTCTGCGACACAGATGTGCAGTCCCACTTAAATCACTTTGTGTGTAAATCAGAAACAGAGAACACAGCTGTACACAGCAGTCCCATGTAATATGTGGAGTCCCATGCAAATTACATACAGAGAGAGAACACTGCTGTACTGTGCAGTCCCACGTAAAACAATTTTGTGACACGGATCTGCAGTTCCATGTAAACGCAAACAGATAAAGCGTATAGTTTTGTTCTGCAGATCTGTAAAGATCAGAGGTGTTATAATCTGCAGGATATATTACAAAGTATGTAGAGAGAGCGAGAAATTTAGATATATACTATCGAGTTGCACTAAGCTTTTCACTTCCAATGATTCCAATGACAGCTGAGAACCTCTCCCTTCCCACAGCTCACATAGAATGAATCATGACATGCACACTGTGGAGCATGTTTTCAGAGAGTGAAAATACTCGCTGCTGGGAGGAGAAACACGCCTCTCCATTTCACAAGCTCTGCTTGGCAACCAGCATAAGCGGTTGCCTAATGCAGGAATGAGACAACCCCTTTAATATAGGGCAATAGACAGTTAATAGTGGTTGTCTTGCCTTCCGCTGTATCAACACTGTATACCACTGTTCTGAAATATCTCATTATAAACTTGATGTAATATTAAGTATAATTGTCTAAGTGTCTGTATTTCATGTAGATAGAAATCTGATATAGGCAAGTTACTACAGGAAGAATGGTGTCATTGAGAGATAGGAACAAATATAATACAAATAATGTCCAAAAATACTATTCATATCTTGGCAGAGTAGCTGTGATTAGAGGAGATAAGTTTCATTTGTTTATCACTACTCATCGATCCAGTGTAAGGTTTCCACTGGTGGTGATCCCAGTCATCAGTTGCGTCAAATTGCTCAGCATCCTAATATTTCTTCCCTCTGCTCTATACTGGATACTGCTGCCCATCCTAGTCTTGCACCTCCCACCCATACCTTTCCTCTTGCCGGTTCTCTGCTTTGTAATGGTTCTCTACTGCTGAATGCTGGTTCTCTTCTGGTTTATTGAATTGCTATTGCTACTGTTCCTGATCCTCACATCAGTCTTGTTTCCTGACTATGTCCCTGGCTGGCCTTTTAGATGCTACATATTGCACTTCAAGTGCTTCTCCTGGTCCTCACCCCTAGCTGTTCCAGGCTTTACTCCTGCCATGGTCACTACTAGAGATGGGCGAATTGATTCTAACGAAGTGGAATTCGTTTAGAATTTCAGGAAAACTTTGGTTCTGAATGAAGTCGAAGTTTGGGGGACTTCGGGTGAACGAAGTGTGCTTTTGATTGATAAAATGGCTGCGAGCACATGGCGTTACATGGGGCAAAGCACTCTGGGAGGAAGAAGGGCATAGCCTGCATGACATGTGCAGAGATGAAGCCAATCAGAGACCGGTGGGATTCTGTGACATCACCGCACTATATAAGTCCGGGCGCGACGCTGGGAGCTCATACTGCTCTCACTGTACTGATCAGGGAAGGTGCTGCTGCTGCTGCTTATGATAGCTGATACTATAGAACTCACTTTTATACAGCGATTTTTGGGGGGGGTCACAGCTTGTCTCAGAGACTGCTTCTCTTAACGTTCTATTCCTGATTTTTTGGGGTATTGGAACTGAAGTCCAGTGTGCGTCCAGTGCAGCTGCATATACATTTTAATGCTATCTGCTCACAGCACATTGAATATCCAAGGGTGATCTAAGCCTCTTCCTGTTGCATTCATTTAAAGAAACAGCGTTTTTACAATCCAAATACCACTTCATTTTTGGCTGCTCAATTCTTTTGCGCAATTTACTTCCAGGGGTTAATTAAACATTGTTCTGCTGCTGTGGTGACTAAAAGAAAACGTTTATTTCACCGCCAAAAATTACATTTTTCCAGTAGCATAATTCACAAGCGAAGGTCAATTACAATTTATTCTCTTGTTGTGTAGCGTAAAATACACGCCATTGTAACACGTTACAAAGATGGTAGTTTTTGGCTGCTCAATTCTTTTGCGCAATTTTTACATCCAAGGGTTTAAACTAAGTGTTTTTCTGCAGTTGTACTCAGTAAAAGAAACGTTGTTTTTCACCGCCAAAGAAGAAATTTTGGCTGTAGCATAATTCATATCCAAAGGTTAATTAAGCCTGTTTGTGCTTTTATATTCAGTAAAATACACAGTTTTTAAACGACACATACAAGTAAATTTTTCCTGCCCATTTTGTGGAGCGCAATTTATATCCAAGGGTTACCCAAGCTTCTTAGTGGGTTCATTTGGAGTCAAATACAGGGTGTGTATTTATCATATACAGATATCTTCATCAAACAGTGTCTGTACATTTTAGAACAAACAGTATGTCAGACAGAGAGGTGGCAGGCGCTTCACCTATGAGTGGCAGTGGCACAAACATTCCAGGCCCAGGTCGCAGCACAGCAAGGGGACATCGCAGCAGGGGTCACTCGGTGAAGCCACAACTGCCGCTGTCATCTAGCGGCCGTGTGCTGGCTAGCAACCCAAGGGTTCTTGAGTGGTTGACTAGGTCATCCACTTCCTCCCAGATGACATCTGACAACCCCAGCCATGAATCGGTGGGAACATCAGACACAACCCTTAGTTGGCATGGCCCGGGAGTGGGTCAGCGGCCCTCACCTCACCTGTCCTCAACCCGACTCTGTCCCATGCGGTTCCCTCAGCCAGAGATCTATTATGTGGTCTGGGCTCAGCGTCACTATATAGCGAGGATGAACAATTTGAGGAGGGCATTCAGCAGCTACTTGGCAGCGAAGAAATGGGGCCAATATCCCCTGCTTCTTGCAGTAGGCGACAAAGTATAGATGTGGAGAGTGGCATGGGAGGTCATGTTGTGAGGGGTCAGCCTCTGCATACCAAGACCGGTGATGAGGACCGCAGTGACGATGAAACACAAATAGATGATGATGTAGCCGACCGCACTTGGGAGCTGGGTGAGGCAAGGGCTTCATCATCGTCAGGAGAAGAGGGCGTCAGCTTGCGCGTCAGGCAGCCGCGCAGCCAGCAGGTGGGTTGTGTGGCCGTAAGTCAGCAGGGTAGCAGCAGTGTGAGGTCGGGAGCCACGCGGCCACGGGGTAAAAAACCCGCTACGCTGGTCCAAGAAAGTAGCGGCACAGGGGCTCAGCGAGGCAGTGGCGGTAGTAGTCACTTAGTGCGGAGCGTTGGTGGTAAAATCCGATACTCGGCGGTGTGGCAGTTCTTTGCTAAGACACCGGAGGAGCCAAATATGGGTATATGTAGAATCTGTGGCCAGAAAGTGAAGCATGGCCAGGGAGATAACGTTGGCACCATGGCCCTGCTTCAACACATTCAGCGTCACCATCCGGTGGCCTGGGAGAAACGTGGCTCAGATGTGGTGGTCCATCCTGCCGCTGCAGCAACAGCAGCAGCAGCGCCCAGTGGCACGCATGCCATTGCAGCCAGTCAAGGCTCCACCAGCTCTGCAGAAGGGAGCTGTTTCTCTTTGACATCATCTCCCGGTCCAGATGCTCCTGCTCCTCGCTACTCATGGCGCCAGCAGTCGTTCAGCGAGGCGATTGCAAAGAGACAGTATGCATCCAACCATCCTAAGGTGCAGCAGCTGACCGTGCTCCTGTCCAAATTGTTGGTACTGCAGTCCCTCCCTTTCCAAATGGTGGACTCTGCACCGTTCAGAGAACTAATGGCTTGTGCCGAGCCGAGATGGAGAGTTCCAAGCCGTAATTTCTTTTCCAAAAAGGCAGTACCAGCACTTCATAAATATGTAGAACAGAAGGTTGGCCAGTCCTTGAGCTTATTGGTTTGTTCCAAGGTGCAGGGCAGCGCGGACGTCTGGAGCTGTAACTACGGTCAGGGCCAGTACATGTCCTTTACGGCCCACTAGGTGAATGTGCTTCCTGCCCAGCCACACCAACAACTTGGACAGGAGACGCCGCTTAAGCCTCCACGTTGTCAAACTGCGGCTCCTGCGCCAATGTCCGCCTCCTCCACCACCACCACCATCTCAGCCTCCACAAGTACTGCTCCATCATACCACATGTGTAGGGCACAGCGGTGTCACGCAGTTCTATACCTGGCTTGCCTCGGCGAACGAAGTCACACAGGGGAGGAACTGCTCCGCGTCATGCAGCAAGAAATCGCTTTGTAGCTTTCTCCGCGCCAACTGCAAATCGGAACCATGGTGACGGGCAATGGAAGGGACATGGTGTCC
The DNA here is from genome assembly GCA_025379985.1 of Phyllomedusa bahiana. Classification (NCBI taxonomy): domain Eukaryota; kingdom Metazoa; phylum Chordata; class Amphibia; order Anura; family Hylidae; genus Phyllomedusa; species Phyllomedusa bahiana. The sequence continues at coordinate 65,867 of JAODAL010007809.1, read as the reverse complement.
GTGCTGCACTGAGGAGGGATGGTCCATGCGCCCTGCATGGAGTACGTGTTCAATCTGGTTGTGAAAAGGTTCCTGAATTCTTACACACATCTACAGAAGATTCTGAAAATTGCCAAGAAAATGATCATGCACATCATTCATTCCTACAAAGCCACTAACACCCTCCTCGATTAGCAGCGGCAGAACGGCCTCCCCCAACACACTCTGATATACGATGTTTCCACCCGCTGGAATTCCAGTCTGCACATGTTGGACCGACTGTATGAACAGAGAAAGGCCAGTAACGATTTTTTGATGATCCAGGCAGACAGAAGTACTCCCCTGTGTAACTTTGATGTCAGCCAGTGGCAGCTCATGCGTGACACCTGCCGTTTGTTGAGGCCAGGACTACGGGATGAATAACGTCATTCCACTGCTTCATGTCCTGGAACAGATGCTGAAAAATCTGTCTGGGCAGGGGACTGGAGACGTGGTGACTACATCTCGTGGCCACATGAGTCCGGTGGGGACTGAAATGGAGGAGGAGGAGGAGGAGGACATTGGAGCAGAAGCATTGTCTGGTGAAATGAGTGGATTTTCTACCCAGGTGACAAGAGAGGAGGAGCAGGAGCAGCTGGAGGAGGTAGATGGAGATGAGGAAGACGAGGCAGATGACCCGCAAGCACCGTGGCAGTATATAGTGGAGATGGAGGCAGGGAGTCCCTCGGAGTCACTTGTGCAGATGGCCCGCAGCATGCTGATTTGCCTGGCTAGTGACAGCCGAATAGTCAACATCCGGCAGAGGGATGACTTCTGGCTCTCCACCCTATTGGACCCTCGCTACCGGTCCAAAATGGGAGCCTTTTTCCCAGCTATTGAGAGGGAGGACAAACTCAAATACTATAGGGAAATCCTCCGTAGTCAGTTGGCCGCTGCCTATGTGCGGTATCGTCCCTCCTCCGACAGGTTTGACCAGGGGGTTCTTCAGCGCTCACGTACTACTGCCGTGGCTGCTGGGGGAAGGTGGGGGGGGTAGGAGCAGTACCAGCTCCATCAGCAGCAACCTAAGTCTGGAGTCACTGATGAGCAGCTTCCTTCCCCCGCCTAGTGATGAGGGCAGTCGCCAGCAGCAGCAGGACCTGGAGCAGACCCTGAACCAACAGTTGCTGGCCTACTTGGACAGCATTCTGCCACCCCAGTTAGAAGATCCGCTGGACTACTGGGCAGCTAAACTGGATGTGTGGCCGCAACTCGCCGAGTTTGCAGTGGAGAAGCTGTCCTGCCTGGCCAGTAGTGTGGCATCAGAGCGGTTGTTCAGTGCGGTGGGGGCCATCGTTACCCCAAGGAGAACCCGCTTGTCCATGTGGAACGACTGACCTTTGTCAAGATGAATCAGGTGTGGATCGGCCAGGATTTCCACACACCAATGCCTTAGGCGTCAGACTACATCAGCCATGACGCCTCATCCAAACTGTGAGAAATGAGTCTGGGTTCAAACTACCTGCCTCAGCCACTATTCTGATGCCGCCACCCGCCTCATGCCACACATCTGCTGACAGTTTCTCCATCTTCCACCAACCATCTTTACCAGGGACTGGTATTGTCACCCACCTCCACACTCTGAATTGTGCCACTTTATGACCTCATGCTGCTGCTGCTGTTGCTGGTGCCGTTACATCCACACTGTGTCATTGTGCCACTCTCTGACCTCATGCTGTTGCTCCTGCCGCCGTCACCTCCACTCTCTGTCATTGTGCCACTCTGTGGCCTACTCCAGTTTTTGCCACCTCCAGAATGTCATTGTGCCACTGTCTGACCTCATGCTGCTGCTGCTGTGACCTCCACTCTCTGTCACTGTGCCACTCTGTGGCCTACTCCTGTTGGTGCCACCTCCAGAATGTCATTGTGCCACTGTCTGACCTCATGCTGCTGCTGCCATCACCTCCACTCTGTCATTGTGCCACTATGTGGCATATTACTGTTTTGCCACATCCAGAATGTCATTGTGCCACTGGCTGACCGCATGCTGCTGCTGTGGCTGATGCCGTGACCTACACACTGTCATTGTGCCACTGTCTGACCTCATGCTGCTGCTGTGGCTGCTGCCGTGGCCTCCACACTCCTTAATTGTGCCACTGTCTGACCTCTTGCCGCTGCTGTGGCTGCTGCCATGCCCTCCACACTGTGTCATTGTGCCACTCTCTGACCTCATGCTGCTGTGGCTGCTGCCGTCACCTCCACACTCCTGGAAATAGCTGTTTTTTAACGTGATTCGTCCCGAAGTAATTCAGACCGAAGTTATTTTTGTCGGGAAATTCGGCTAAGTGAGCGAACCGAATTTTTGAGAAATTCGCCCATCTCTAGTCACTACACTTGGTACTTACAGTGCTCTCTTACTCCTGATTCCTTGATGTCTCCTGACTTTGCTCCTGTTTCATTCCTTGGTTGAATCTTGTCTGCTCTCCTCATGATGAACCTTGACTTTCTTGACTATGTCACAACTCCAGCAGTGATACCATTGTCAACTTATGGGGTGGCAACCTGAGTTTTATTCTGCGGCAAAGTCCATATGGCTTGGCAAAGGTTATAGGTGAAAACAAGGGGATTTCTTAGCCTTTGTACCCAGTTCTAGCCTTTATCAAAAGAACTATAGCTTAGAGAGTCCACATTCCAGCACATGACCATAACATTTAGGGGGTCATGTATGAAAACTGTCTTGGTCTAAGACTTTCTTTGTTGCCCATGGCAACCAATTAGAGCACCTCTTTCATTTTTTCAGAGCACTATATGACAATAAAGAGGAGCTATGATTGGTTGCTATGGGCAACAAAGAAAGTCTTAGACCAAGACAGTTTTCATACCTTGTTTCCCTGAGAATAAGACACCCCCAAAAGTAAGACATAGCAGAGATTTTGTTGAATTCCCTAATATAAGGACCCCCCCCCTCCCGAAAATAAGACATAGCGGAAATCATTGCTGCAGCTCCCCATAAACAGGGCTGTCCCTAAGGGTGGGCAGAGAGAAAGGTGGGGAGAGGGGGGCAGGTGTTCCCAAGCCCCGCTCACCCCGAGAAATGGCCCTGGGACATATTGTTGAAGGACCTGTGCAGGGAGGTCATGTGACTGTGATGTCACCACAGGTCCCGAACATCCCAGGACAGGAGACAGAAAGTACTAGAGGGAAGAGGGGGGAGAACAGTGCAATGATACTGACACACACACATCTCACAGGATGGCTGATGGGGCATGCTGGAACTTCTAGTTTTACATGTCCCAGCATGTCACTTTTGCCATTCTTTGAGAAGTCACTGCAGCTGCCTTAAAATGTCCTTTACATACATATATGCTATGGTTTGTGACTCTAAACTTTAAGATATTATATAATATATTATATAAATATATTATTATATATATATATATATATTATATATATAATATTATATAATATATATATATATACACACACACTAGTATAGCATGCTATCATTTATTTGTGGAAAAATAAGACATCCCCTGAAAATAAGACATAGTGCATCTTTAGGAGCAAAAATTAATATAAGACACTGTCTTATTTTCGGGGAAACAGGGTAGTTAGTCTTAAAGTTGCGAAAAAATATTCTTATTTTCACAAATTATTAAACAGTTCATCTCCACCATAGTGTTTGTATTCTTTATATCAACATTGTATAAAACATACTGGTGACGATTGTATGTTGCTTTCTACAGGATGTGTGGAATGAGGGTGCTAAATCCTTACACTGAGAGGGTTGAAGGTGTAACCAATACCATCAACGTAACATTTACCTGCCCCAAATCACCAACAGGACCAGGGATTCAAGCCTCTTATAGCCTCTATAATAAGACAGATCGTGAGTTGTATAATTATCCATTTAGTGTTAACTTGAACTAAACTTTTAATTTAATTACGTAAAATCACATGTATCTCTGTGCAGCCTGTCCTGGGGAGTTCCTGTGTATAACAGATGGTATGTGTGTCCCACTATGCGATGGAGTTACGGACTGCTCCAATGGGTTGGATGAGAGGACCTGTGGTAAGTATAATTACAGCCCTAATGTCAGAAGCTTTTTTTAGCCACTGTATCACCTCCTATAAAACATTTCATCTGCTTTCCCTAGTATGTCCTGCCCAGTACCAGTGCCCAGGAGGACAGTGCGTCCCTGCCCTACAGATCTGCGATGGCAACAGGGATTGTGTGAATGGTACAGATGAAGAGCAGTGTCATCAAGGTAGCATTTTTGCCATATTATTTATGTCCTCTAGTATTTCTCCATCCTACTGGTATTTATAACAAGAAAAATAAGAAGACATGTTACATGTTTAACTTACTGTATGTACCATTGTATGACGTCACCATTGGGAAGTGAATGGCTCCAAGTGGTAAGATTGGAATGGCAAGCTTTACTTCATCGGAGCAGGAGTATTTTAAATTTATTCAACTAAAAAGACCTGGATAACCCTTTAATATCTGTTAGAGGATGTTATCATAACCATAAAAACCATGCATAACAGTATTTATCAATTAAAAGTTTGATTGACTAGGATCTGGTCACCTTTGTGTTGTTTATTGACTTCATAAAAAGGCATGTCTGACAGCAGGCTTGGACTGGCCCAAAGGAGAGCAGAGGCAACCCTTAATGGGCCCCTAGGAATAGTAGGCCTAGGGTTAATTTATATATCACTGTTGCATTTCAATATTTTTGACACAGATTGTCATTTTGCAGATTGGTCCCTGTCCCCATTGGGGCTCACAACCTCAATTTCAACCCCTCTGTATGTTTTGGGAGTGTGGAGATAACTGGAGGAAGCCAACACAATCATGGGGAGAATATATAAACTCCTTGCGGATGTTGTCCTTGAGGAGAGCACCAAATTGGTGTGCAGAGTTTTGAATTGCCTTTTTGTCCTCTACTAAGCATCTGCATATCACAAGGCATTATGGGAAAGGAGCTAAGGATCTCAAACTCCCGCTACTGGATGTCACAAATCCTCAATTTGCTTTTGACCCACTGAGTCTTCAGAAAGCAAAAGGGATATCAGCCAAGCCAGTATCACTCATCTACATACAGCAGCTGTTTCAGCGATACTGGCTGGCTGGGTGGGAGGCAATGAGTCAGCGATGAAAGATGTTTCCCTTTCTGAGCTACTCATTGCCTCCCACCCAGCAAGCCAGTATCTTTCGGCACTGATGAGGGGCAAAACCACCGAAACAGCTGCTGTATGCAGATGAGTGATACTGGTTCAGCTAATATCCCTTTTGCTTTCTGAATAATCAGTGGGTCAAAAGCAAATTGAGGATTTGTTACATCCAATAGAGGGCACTTGAGCTTCTCAGCTCCTTTCCCATAATGCCTTGTGATGTTGTCCTTGGTAAGATTCGAACCCATGACCCCAGAGCTGCAAGATAACAACGCAAGCCACAATACTGCCCCATTAGGACCATCTCACCACCACATCATTACTGTGACATCTGTGACAACTCACGGCTAGTGACAGGCATGTTGTACAAATAAATACACAAAAAGGACAACATGTATGAACGGGACTGCATCAGAATTCTGGCCTCAAAAAGCTGTATTAGACCAGTTCTATAGATGTATGAACAGGCGTACTCCAAACTTTGGACACTTCTTAGTGTACAAAGTTTTGGAGCATTCTGGGGGTGTTGCACCACATTAGTAGAAGTAGACGCACTTATGATTCTTTGATGTCAAAACTTTGGTGCAGAACAGTTAGAACAGCCAGACCAGGGTAAAGGTGGTGCCTGAGCCAGACTTGTGGTATTGGCTCTACACTGCCCTGTATGTATGACCTGCAGAAGAACAGCCAGACCAGGGTAAAGGTGGTGCCTGAGCCAGACTTGTGGTATTGGCTCTACACTGCCCTGTATGCATGACCTGCAGAAGAACAGCCAGACCAGGGTAAAGGTGGTGCCTGAGCCAGACTTGTGGTATTGGCTCTACACTGCCCTCTATGTATGACCTGCAGAAGAACAGACCAGGGTAAAGGTGGTGCCTGAGCCAGACTTGTGGTATTGGCTCTACACTGCCCTCTATGTATGACCTGCAGAAGAACAGCCAGACCAGGGTAAAGGTGGTGCCTGAGCCAGACTTGTGGTATTGGCACTATACTGCCCTGTATGTGAGACCTGCAGAAGAACAGCCAGACCAGGGTAAACGTAGTGCCTGAGCCAGACTTGTGGTATTGGCTCTACACTGCCCTGTATGTCTGACCTGCACAAGAACAGCCAGACCAGAGTAAAGGTGGTGCCTGAGCCAGACTTGTGGTATTGGCTCTACACTGCTCTGTATATATGACCTGCAGAAGAACAGCCAGACCAGGGTAAAGGTGGTGCCTGAGCCAGACTTGTGGTATTGGCTCTACACTGCCCTGTATGTATGAACTGCAGAAGAACAGACCAGGGTAAAGCATACATGCCAACTCTCCCATTTTTGGCGGGGGGGTCCCGCTATTTGGGGTCCCCCCCGCCCTCCCGGGGGAGTTGGCATTTCTCCCGACGCCAGCCGGCTGCGGGGGTCTTTAAATGGCCGCAGCGCCGGAGTAGCGCGGGTGCGCTACTCCGGCGCCGCCGGTCCGTTCCCACGGGCGGATGAAGCGGGCGCAGGGCCCGCTCACCCGCCCGGAGTCTCACTGAGCAGGGAGGAGGCAGGAGGGATCGCTCCCTCCTGCCTCCTCCCCTGTATGTCCGGCACCGCTGTGCGCTGTACACACATGTCAGCGTCACAGAGGAAGTGACGCGCGGCTGCACTCACTTCCCCTGTGACACTGCTAAGGAGATCGGCTGGAGCTGGCCGCTCTGCAGGAGCCTGGTCAGGTAAGTGGATTTTATTCTTTTATTTTTATTAGTTTTAGGGGGGCACTGTCTGGCTACAATGGGGGGCACTACCTGGCTAACAATGGGGGGCACTACCTGGCTAACAATGGGGGGCACTACCTGGCTAACAATGGGGGCACTACCTGGCTACTAAAGGGGGTACTACCTGGCTACTAAAGGGAGTACTACCTGGCTACAATGGGGGCACTACCTGGCTAACAATGGGGGCATGGGGGCACTACCTGGCTAACGATGGGGGCACTACCTGGCTAACGATGGGGGCACTACCTGGCTAGCAATGGGGGCACTACCTGGCTAGCAATGGGGGCACTACCTGGCTAGCAATGGGGGCACTACCTGGCTAGCAATGGGGGCACTACCTGGCAAACAATGGGGGCACGCACTACCTGGCAAACAATGGGGGACATCTACTTGGCTACAAATTTGGCTCTACCTGGCTACAGAGAGGGCATCTACCTGCCTGTAAGGGGCACTACCTGGTTATGGGGAGCGACTACCTGGCTATAAGGGCATCTACCTGGCTTTCTTCCAAAGCCGTTATGCAGTTAGGTGGAGTAGGTGTAGCTTTTTGAAGGGGCGTGGCACACCGACAAGATGGGCGTGGCCATGCAATTTTTTTCCACTAATGTCTCCTGCTTTTTCATTTTCAAAAGTTGGCAACTATGGGGTAAAGGTGGGGCCCGAGCCACTCCTGTGGTATTGGCACTAGCCTGCACTTGTATGTATGACCTGCAGAAGAACAGCCAGACCAGGGTAAAGGTGGTGCCTGAGCCAGACTTGTGGTATTGGCTCTACACTGCCCTGTATGTATGAACTGCATAAAAAGAACAGACAGGGTAAAGGTGGTGCCTGAGCCAGACTTGTGGTATTGGCTCTACACTGCCCTGTATGTATGAACTGCAGAAGAACAGACCAGGGTAAAGGAGGTGCCTGAGCCAGACTTGTGCTATTGGCACTAGACTGCGCTTGTATGTATGACCTGCAGAAGAACAGCCAGACCAGGGTAAAGGTGGTGCCTGAGCCAGACTTGTGGTATTGGCTCTACACTGCCCTGTATGTATGACCTGCAGAAGAACAGACCAGGGTAAAGGTGGTGCCTGAGCCTGAGTTGTCATATTGGCACTACACTGTGCCTGTATGCAGAGGTGTAACTAGAGAAGCCTGGACCCCATAGTAAACTTTTCGATGGGGCCCCTTCTCCCACCCAGCCCTCGCCTGCTTCCCCAACCACGAACATTTAGCGGGACCTCTTGTCATGCAGTTACTAGATAATACAAGGAGTCATTATCTCACCATAGATATCCCCATCATACAGCTACCAAACACATCCCACTATACCCAGACCAACATTACCAACTACTACATATGGACCTGATTATACTGCCAGAACAAGACCAGAAATTATTACCACATACTGACTGTATAATACCCCAAACAAAGAAACGGATGACCGGCACTATGGGATTAATAGCAAACTCCACTCCCCACTCAAAGAATCCTCATGGCATACTTGCAAGGACGCTGTCAAACTCCTTTTTTATACAGGTGGTGCTCAGCCCAAAAGTAGATTACTGAAAGTCCAAATATAAAGAGAGAAAGTGAAGGCGGCACTCACCAGATTCAATATAAAACCTCCTTTATTCAAATAAGCGGCATAAGAACAGCATCAGGACGGATGGCCACAGAATGCCTTATAGTGATATTAATCCCCTCCCCTATATAATTAATAAATAAATTAAATGATAGAAGACCCAGTACTGGGCCTTGGGGTCACCACTTATGACCGGGGACAGAGTAGGAATCATTTACCACACTTCAGCCTATCCATATCCATGGTATCTATTTTTTGCTGGATATTAGCTTGCAGTTCTGTCAGTCTTCTTGGTTTGTTCTCATACACTCTGCCTTTAGATCAGTGTTTCTCAGCTCCAGTCCTCAAGATCCACCAACAGGTCAAGTTTTCAGGATTTCCTCAGTATTGCACAGGTGATATCATTCTGGTCAGTGCATTCTGCACAGGTGATATCATTACTGTTGGTGCATTCTGCACAGGTGATATAATGATGGTCGGTGCATTCTGCACAGGTGATATAATGATGGTCGGTGCATTCTGCACAGGTGATATAATGATGTCGGTGCATTCTGCACAGGTGATATCATTACGGTCGGTGCATTCTGCACAGGTGATATCATTATGGTCGGTGCATTCTGCACAGGTGATATCATTACGGTCGGTGCATTCTGCACAGGTGATATCATTATGGTCGGTGCATTCTGCACAGGTGATATCATTATGGTCAGTGCATTCTGCACAGGTGATATCATTATTGTCAGTGCATTCTGCACAGGTGATATCATTATTGTCAGTGCATTCTGCACAGGTGATATCATTAGTGTCGGTGCATTCTGCACCGGTGATATCATTACGGTCGGTGCATTCTGCACAGGTGAAATCATTACTGTCGGTGCATTCTGCACAGGTGATATCATTATTGTCAGTGCATTCTGCACAGGTGATATCATTATAGTCAGTGCATTCTGTGGGAGATCCTGAAAACATGACCTGTTGGTGGGTCCTGAGGACCGGAGTTGAGAAACACTACTTTAGGTGAACCCAGAGGGGGGAAAAAATCAGGCAGTTTTTCTAATGTGGGGAATTCAATTTGTGAAGTATAATGACTTGATATGCATGAACATGAGCTGTTTTTGCAGTCCATTAACATGAATATTTGGATGAATCTGTGGACATTATTTCTGAGGACATTATTTTAGATATCTTCCACCACAGACATCAACACCATGTCCGTAGTTTCCAAGGTAGAGAATGCAATGTGTTGATGACAGCTCAATTCTCATTTCCAGTATGCAAACAATAAAGACGTATCCCTTTGTGGCATATTTATGCATTCTTTAGGGATCATGGACATAAACTGCAGAAGCTTCTTTTACAAGTACTGTATGGACAGACTGAGTGAAATGACTCCAGCTTTAAATGTTGCTGTTATGGGGGTTCCCGTGACCCACACGCCAGGTCCTGAGTGCACCCATGAACTGTCCTCAGTGTTTCTTCTGAGGGTGATAGCATGACCACCATGTCAGGCCGCCGGAGCACCCGCAGTTCTGCTACCGGCCATAGATACTCACCTCTCCTCACTCCGTGCACTGTCTCTGCTGGCTGGTGCATGCATCCACGCTCCCTAGGGCGCTTGTGTCGACTCTGTGAAATTTAAAGGGGCAGCGTGACGATAATTACTGGCCGCTGGTTTTATATTACCCAGCCTTCTCCAGTCCTCCCTGCCAGATCCATAGTGCCCCTAGCCTATGTGTTCTCTTGCAATTATGCCATTACCTTGCACCAGTCCTGACCTTCCTACCAGACTACGAGCCTGCCTAGCGAATTTTTACCAAGTGCACCTCGACCGTTATCACTGTCAAGTCGCATGGCAGGCATTGCCTGGGGATTGCCTGCAGTAGCAAGACCGTCCCACCTTGCGGCAAGCTCTGGTGAAAACCAGCAGCCCCATAGACTCCGCTCCCCAGTGTGGCTTATACCATCGCCTGTGGTGGCCCAATGGATTCACTACCTGAAGTTGTTACAGTTGCTTCCTCGTCTATCTCCAAATAGGTGCCATAGAAGTTTCCTCATGGTTTTCTAATGCCTACAGTGCATTACTTTTATTACCACAGACCATGATAAAATATCATTGTGCATTATAAAGATAATATGTGTTTATTAGTGTACCAAAGTAAGTGGAACACCTGACACATGTAGACCTTTTTGCTCTCCTTTATGATCATAGTGGGCATATGGCATGTTCATGTGATTTTGACTTTGTAGTTTCAGTTGTTTTGTTTTTTTTAACACAGCTGCTCCTTGTGGCGCCTTCAACTACAGATGTGCAGATGGGAGCTGTGTGAAAAAGACCAATCCAGAATGTGATTCTGTTAAAGACTGTGCGGACGGCTCTGACGAGCAGAACTGCGGTGAGATCTGATCTGGAATTAGAACTATTAAAACTTAAAGGGGTTTTGCCATGATGTAATGTTGACGTGGGATCCTCCAAAATGGGTATTTAATCACTTTTCTAAATATATGTGATTACAAAAAGTGAAGACTGTGAGAGCTACAGCATTTCTCAGTCCCCCTTAGTTACCTGAAAGTTTGCATTAGACACGACAAGGAGAGCTGAAAGGAGCTGATCTGGCAGCGCTTGCGTGAAACACTTCTTATCTGATGACAGGGAAAATGATTGAGCTTTCAAGGAACTGGTGAGAAAGTGTAGTGTATGAGCCTGTGTCTGCTGTATAGAGAATCCACTGTTGTAATGTTATTATTTGAGTTAAGTTTTGAGACGCTCCCTTATTCCTCATTCCTTGCTCACCCCTACAGCGTTAATGACTCAGCATGATTTGTTTATATTCTACTCTGTGCTGATAAGCAGGTAACAAACTCGTGTCCTGGCAAAACCCGTTAAAGTGTTGTTACATAGAAGCAAAGCCTCAGACAAATGAATCTCTGACTTACTACTGTAGAGGGTTGAGTAATGTAGTATTTGGTGACATTTTCTCATCTTTTTCTGTGTTTGAGAAATTGTCCCTTCTCTTATCAGGTCAGGCTGTACCTTATCCCTGTAATACTTGACATTTCTTTGTAAAATGTAGCCACCAAAGTTATTTTTCATTATGTCCTTGTCATTTTTCAAAGTTTTATTCTGCTCTATTACAAACAATTTAAGTCATAAAGAAACAGGTCATATAAATGTGGTATGTTTCTTTTTCATTTCATCTTTATAATAAGATAATAAAAAAAGATGGTACCTGTGCCAGAATTGTGAATATGCCTATCTTTCTTCAGCCCCTAACAGGGCCTTACTAACAATGTGTAAAATGGACCATGTCATATATTCTTAAAGGGGTTTTGTCACAATCTAATATTGACGTGGGATCCTCCAAAATGGGTATTTAATCACTTTTCTAAATATGTCTTCAAAAAAAGTGAAGCCTCTGAGAGCTACAACATTGCTCAGTCCCCCTTAGTTTCCTGACAGTTTACATTAGACACGACCAGGAGCTGACAGGAGCTGATCTTGCCCCGCTTGCGTTGTTTGCACTTCATATCTGATGGCAGGGAACATGAAAGCTTTGAAGGGACTGAGGAGAAAGATCTTGTATCTTTTGTATAGAGAATCCACTGGTTGTAATGTAATTATCTGAGTAAACATGCAGACGCTCCCTGGCTCCTCTGCTCAGCCCTCATCCCTCTCCCCCTTCGTGAAGGAATGAAAGAAGGCTGCCTGCTGAGCTTATCTTCTCTCCTGAGCAAATAAGAGGGAGAAACAAAACGCATATAGCTTGTGCACAAGACAGTTCTCCTCTGTGGATTAGCAAAACAATGTTTGCTCAACTACAGAGATTGAGTATCAGGAGCTTGCATGGGAGGTGGAGTGATGTCATCACAGAGGAGGTACTTGCTTTTTTAAACACAACGCCCCTTTTTTCAGGCCTCAAGAGGTGAGTATCAGCCTGTTAGGTAAGGAACTCACTTCTTGGCAAAACCCCTTTAAGCCCTAACAGCTGATGTTTGTATAGCAATAACTCAGGCGGACACAGTTGTTGTAGATGGACACAAGCAGGCTTCTACTCTGATGAGGCATTGAAGCTTGGTGGTTACAGTTACTTATATACAGGTGTACATTAGTGGTGGTTCTTTGATAGATGCATAATTCTTACACTATCACTGATGGTATTAACCTGCACTTTTCTTGCATTTTTTTTGCAACAAACTATGTATTAAGTCTATTCCACCTGCAACAGGAGACCAGTACTCACTGTCAGTCTTTTAGGCCCAACTCCAAGGCACATTGCTCACAGTCCTCAGCTTAGAGTCCAACCCTCGGCAGTTCAGCACTGTGCACAGTGATATTCATTTGGATGACACTGATGGTGTTGATGTCACACGTGTCTTTGCTGACACAGATGTAATGGAATTAAGAGATGCTACTAAGTCCCTTCCTTTATCAGGAGTCCTTTAGCCTCATCTGTCTCTCAACTGCTCCTCCTGTCGCTGCTAAGAATGGTGCGGCTCATGCGTTCCGCGGCCAAAGCAGTAGTTCCAGAGCAGGCTTCTCAGCAGCGACAGTCACTCAACCGGCCCATCCAGCAGTCTGGATCTAAACTCCAGCCACTAGACCAGTGGCATCTCATCAGATAGTCCACCACTGAAGACAAGGCCCATATACACCACAAGGTTGCTTTATATATTCATAATATTTATCTATAATTTCCAAAGCCCATGCAAAAAGCTTTACAGGCAATATAAGCATTTAGGACGACATGTCCGAAAAGTGCCGATGGCACCGCAGTTTTTAGGCGCATAAAATCAGTGTAAAGTGTGCGTGAATGTACGAACCTGGCATCTGGTATACCTTTCATAGTAAAATTAATGCGCATATCCAGGCACATTACAAAATCTTGGCACATATCGTATCGTTGCTGGCATCTTTGATGTGCCTTTTTAGGCATTCAATATATAGAGAATAGGGTGTCAAGAGGTTTTTTGGCGCAAAATACAACCATAAAAATGGCGCAGCCGTATTGAGACATGTCGTCTCAATTTATTAAATATAGAACCTATGATATGTCCTTGAAGATCATAACGTCCTTAGTTATTCCATATAAAAATCAGTATTAGTCCAAGTCAAAGTAGACAAACGTAGTAGCTATGGAGGCAGCCATCCACCAGGTGCGAGGTTTCGGAGGCCACACCTCTTTCTCAAGCAGGTGTTACATAGGCTAACCCTCCTCCCAGTAAAGTCCACTGTCGGCCTATATGTGATACGCTATTAATAATTTAGGTCAAACTTTGAAATTTAGGGCCACATGTATGAAAACTGTCTAGATCTAAAATTCACTTTGTTTCCCATAGCAACCAATCAGGGCGCCCCTCTCATTTTTCCAGAGCATCATATGAAATGAAAGGGGTGCTCTGATTGGTTGCTATGGACAACAACGTGAATTTTAGACCTAGACAGTTTTCATACATGTGGCCCTTAGTATCTCATTAGGTAGGCCAACAATGCTTTCTGCTACTTCATGCATGCAGAAGGATCTGCCCACATACCAACAAGTGTCACCTGTTACCATGGTCCAGTAGAGATCTTTCTACACTAGCCCCTGCTTCTTACACCATGACCTTATGGCATCTGCGAGCAAAATTCCATGCCGCCATATTGTTAGAACAAACCTTATGTTTCTCAGAGAATTGAGGTTTAATTAATGGTTCGTGTGATAGGACTCCCAGCCACCTGTAGAAATAGTAGAGTTCAGGTCTATGACTAAATCATCACCGTCACCCTTGAGATCCAGAGATTTCTAAGCTAAATCGAAATAATATTAAGCTTAAGATACTGTTATTCTAAAGTCCAATAGAGGTCACAGCTCACACAGATGTTTAATATTGGTTTGCTAAAACTTGAATTATCTCTCTAAACTGAACAAGCCTCCAAAATTGGCCAGGAATTTTTTTTTTGCTTCATTTTGGAAATGTATTTCCTACTGTGGAACATTGAGCTTCTTCTTACATTCTTAGACTGTGGTGAACAGGCCCTGGAAAGTCGTATCGTTGGAGGAACTCAGGCACAAGAAGGAGAATGGCCCTGGCAGGCTAGTCTACAAGTCCGAGGTTCACATATTTGCGGAGGGAGCTTAGTGGCAGACAGGTGGATTCTGACTGCAGCTCATTGCTTCACTGATGAAAGGTAATATCAAAGTTTGCTGGTGTTTTTAAATGTCCCCTCTTTGTACATTGGGGATTTTGTTCAAATTGTGAACATGATGAATGAATAATTGGTCAAACTGCTATCATGCAAAGAGTATCTAGTATTAGAATGCTGTTTTTGAAAAATACATGTTAAAATAATTGACTAAATATATTTTGCACTATGCATGTACTAAGAGAAGTTGTAAGGTACTGATTTTTATTGAAAAGTGCCAGTGGTATACAGAATCTTTTTTCAGCAATGCTCCATGGGGAAAAAAATATGTAAATGAACTCGGCCTCCAAATTCTTCAGTTCTCAATGCACTTGAGAATCTGTGGGACATGCTGAAAGAACAAGTCTGATCCATTGAGGCTGCACCTCACAACTTACAGAACTTAAAGGATCTGCAGCTAATGTCTTGGTGCCAGATACAGGACACTTTCAGAGACTTTGTGGACTTGATGGGTGAGAAGTGATTTGGTGGCATGAAGGGACCCTACACAATATTGGGAAGGTAATTTCAATGTTATGGCTGATTGCTTTAGAATTTATACAGCATACCATGGAAGTTCTGCTTTACAGTCCAGAAGCTTTGTAACGGGTTTGGTGGATTCGCTGGACCACCGCAAGCGTTGGTGTAAGCCCACGCCAGGGAATGGAGTCTAAGTAGCCCCCGGTATTCACCAGAGCCCGCCGCAAAGCGGGATGGACTTGCTGCGGCGTGAGGCTACCAGGTCGTTACCACTGACATGACTTGCTTGCGATGGCGGCCGGGGTAGTGCGTGGTACAGGAACGTAATCCGGAGGCGTAGTTGGGGACAGGCAGGAGGTCAGGGCAGGCGGCAGAGGTTCGTGGTCAGAGACAGGCAGACGGTCAGGGCAGGCGGCAAACGGGCAAGGTCAGGAAACGTAGCGGAACAGACTGGTACACGGATAATCAGACAGGACTAGAGCACTCTCAAGACTTGCTAAACACACACCAACGAACGGGCAAGGTGTGTTAGGGGCGTGTTCCTTAAATAGGACCAGCGCACAGCAATAACCAATTACTGGGGCGCAGGCCCTTTAAATCCAGACCAGCCGTCGAGTGCGCGCCTTAGGAAACGGGTACGCGCGGCGGCCGGAACAGACATGGGCAGCGTACAACGGAGCATGGATTGTAAGTGCCGGTGTCCGGGCAGCAGGGGAATGGTCGCTCCAAGGTGAATGACATAGCCTAGGTGATATTT
This sequence comes from Phyllomedusa bahiana, assembly GCA_025379985.1. Classification (NCBI taxonomy): domain Eukaryota; kingdom Metazoa; phylum Chordata; class Amphibia; order Anura; family Hylidae; genus Phyllomedusa; species Phyllomedusa bahiana. Next base: position 50,026 of record JAODAL010007809.1, on the reverse strand, counting down.
TAGAAAAGCGATGAACATAACACTTAATACAGATTATAACAAACACATTATTTTTCTTGATCTTTTTGGCTAAATCTGATGAGCATTTCTATTCTGAAGAATACTTACTGTAATATAACAACTTAGGAACTTTCTGATCACGGTTATTAGACATTAATTAATCCGTTAAAGGATCTGCTGCTAATGTCTTGATACCAGATACCATAGAACACCTTCAGCGATCTTGTGGAGTCTATGCCTTGATGGATCATAGGTGTTTTGGTGGCATTTGAGGGCCTTACACAATTTTAGGCAAGTGTTTTCAATGTTATGACTGATTGCTTTAAATTTTATATGGCATAAGGGTGGGTTATTTCCCCTGATGGAATGATGTCAGGAGGTCACCATACACATTAGAAGATTATCAGCATTTCTAATTAGTAGTAGTTGTGTCAGAGGCCTTTGTCTTCATTACTATGTTCTGGGGAGGTATGTTATGTGAAGGTGCGGCTGAGGACTGTTTAGTCACTGTTTGGTTTTACAAATATACAATGGATTAATTAATGTGTAATAACCATTTTCAAAAGGTTTCTTGCTAGGTTGTTAAATATTCTCCAGAAAAGAAATAAGCCTTCAGAGTTAGCCAAAAAGATCATGTTCTTGGGCAAAGTGCTTGATTTATTCTGTATTCAGTCTTATGTTCATCTCGTTCCTAAAATATTTCCTAGACTATGATGTTCACCTTAGAGCTTTTGGGCTGTAAAATAGAATTTGCATGTTAGGCTGGGTTTACACTATGTTAATCACTACGTTCAAGGACTCCTGAAAAAAGGTACCGTGGCGGATAGCGCAACACAGCCTTGGTGGCCCCATAGGCTGGGTCTACACAGCACAGGATTTTGGTCAGTTTTTCAGCGAATTCAGTATTTTAAATATGTTGAAAAACCATCCGTACCCAGCGCTGTGTATACTTCAATAGAAAATCCATGCTGTAGTCTATACAGCACAAGTTTTTTTACTGAGGTTTTCCTGAAGCGAAAAACGAGGGGTGGAATATAGAACATGTTATGTATCCGTTGGACATCGGATTCCTGCAGCCCTAATGTACTGGGAATCCGAAATCCACCCGCCAGTTTTTACACAAAAACCACGCAAAAAAAGCAGTGTGTCACGGTCCAGCAATTTGAAAATGTCGTCGGATTTGGGGCGGCATTTTCAAATTGCTGTGTGGATCTAGCTATAGAGAACAAAAGAACAGATGTGGACCTGCGTGGGCTACGTTTGATCTATTTCACGGCTAAATAAACATTTTTCCTAAATAAACATTTTCAATAGCTTACTATATCACTGCGGTAGTCTACCACTGTCCCTACTCTTATCCTCTATGGGCCCACCGTGGCTGCATTGCGGTATCCACTGAGGTACCTGTTATCACTGTACCTCAATGGATATCTCAAGCGTAGTCATTAACTTAGTGTAAACCCAGCCTAAGGCCTCGTTCACACGGCTTATTCTGCCGCGTATTGGCGCCGTACTGCGCGCCGGATTTGCGCTTCAGTACGGCGCCAATCCGCGGCAGCAATTACGGTAATCCACTGCTCTCATTGAGAACAGTGGAATCCGTCGCTCCTCCCCGCTCGGCGAATCCGCCGCGGGGGGAGAAAGTGACTTTGCACATTATTTACGGCGCGGATGCGCCGTAAACAATGCATTGTCTATGGGGCCGGGAGCGGCGCCCCCGCCGCGCTCCGGCCCCGCCCCCGTCCCGCCCCTTATTCACGGCGGATTTGTGCGCTCAAGACGCCGCACAAATCCGTCGGGAATAAGCCGTTGTGAACACAGCCTAACATGAAAGTTCTGTTTTACAGCCCAGAAGCTGCAAGGAGAACATCATAGTCTAGGTAATATTTTAGGAAATATTTAGGAACATAAAACTGAATACAGATTATATCAAACACTTTGCCCAAGAACATGATCTTTTAAGCTAAATCTGAAGTCTAATTTCTATTCCGGAGAATATTTAATGTAACAACCTAGCAATAAACTTTCTGAAAATGGTTATTACACATTAATGAACCCGTTATATATTTGTAAAACCAAACAGTGACTAAACAGTCCTCAGCCGTACCTTCATATAACATACATCCCCAGAACAGAGCAATGAAGACAAAGGTGTCTGACACAACTACTAATAACTAGCAATGCTGACAATCTTCTAATGTGTATGGTGAACTACTGACATACAAAGATGCCTCAGTCGTGTTGAATATTACCATACTCAATGCTTTGTACTTTCGGGAGTGGTGTCCGTCAGCATCTCCTTTCCCTATTAAAATAATCATGATCATGGTAAACTCAGTTAAAAAGCATATGGTTCACACTGAGGGCGACATGTCAGATTTTTGACTGCACCTTTTTTTTTTTTGGTGTATCTTGCGCCAAAAAACTGTTGTAGCCCTATTCTATATATGTATGAAGAATCATACACCAAAACTAGGTGCAGTTTGCGCCAGGGACAACACATTTGAATGCACCTAAGTTATGCACCTAAGATATGCTATGCTATGCAAGGCGTATGACACGCCAGATTTATGATAGGTTCATACATTCGGGCGCATAATACACTCATTTAATGGACCTTAAAACTGGCGTTACAGCGCCTCTTTAATGACATGTCGCTCTGAGTGTTTAGGCATCTAATTGGTAAATGAGGTTCAATGTGGTTAAATGTAAAATTCTGCATCTGGGTACTAATGCTCTGTATGCATCATATGTCTTAGAGGGGAAAATACTAGGAGAATCACTCATTGAGAAGGATCTGGGTGTACTTGTGGATCATAGAATACAGGATGCATTCAATGTCAATAAGCTGCCTCTCAGGCCTGCTGGTTATTGGCATGTATTAAAATGCATGGAATCGCAGGACTGGGATTTAATAGTGTTGCTATATAAAGCATTCTTGCAGCCTTATCTAGAATATGCTGTTCAGTTCTTGGCACCAATATATAGAAAGGATGTACTGGAGTTAGAGAGAGAGAGTGCAAAGACGAGCAACCAAACTAATAAGAGAAATAGAGCATCTTAGTTATGAATTGGGAAAGATTAAAATAATTAAACTTATTAAGTCTTGAGGAAAAAACGGCTCCAGGGAGACTTAATTAATTTATATACTGTAAGGGCCACATGTATGAACCTGTTTGGGTCTAAAACTCTTTTTTTTCCCATTGTAACCAATGGAAAAAATAGTGAGTTTTAGACCTAAACAGGTTCATACATGTGGCCCTAAGTATCCAAATGGCCCCTACAAAAAGTATGAAAAAAAGCTATTTCATGTAAAACCCTTCTAAAGACAAAGGGACATTAACTTCATTCGTAGAAAAAAAGGTTTAAATCTTCAGAGGATAAAAGCCTTCTTCACCATGAGAACTCTGAATCTGGGGAATAGCCGCCCCGGGAGCTAGTCACAGCAAGAACAGGTGAGGGTTTCAAGAAAGGCTTAGATAACTACTTACTACTAAATGATATTAATACCTATGTAACCATATAAAACATCTGAATCCAGTCTGATGGCAATTTGGGGGTCCGGAATTAAATATTCCTTTAGGGCAAATTGGTTCTTGTCTTATGGGTTCCAAAGTCTGCATCAGTAGGGGAAACAATGCAAAAAAATTCCCTCCACCCCCTTCATACACATTTTTCACCACCTTGGTTGAAATTGATGGACATTTGTCTTTTTTCAACTGTACTAACTATGTGTATAGCCCGGTTAATGAAATTGCCATTTAGCTACACATACTTCCTTATTTCACTACACATATCATTCAACACCATCTACCAGCATAGGCTACTGTAAAGAGATAATAATATAGTAATGCAGTTGTAGTCATATAGTCATAAGATTTGCATGTATGTGAATCTCCATGCTTACATGATCTTGAAAAATTTAGAGTACTTTTTGTCTCATTGCTCCATTCATGTATGGATTTGTGCATAATTAAGTTCAGTGGGAACTTCATAAATCAACATACAGTAAGTTCCTTCTAGTAATGGATCAAGGGTACGTATAAGCTGCAAATACAACTTTTTTCCATGAAGGTAGACACAACCTTCACTCAAAGTGTTATGTGGTCCCGAGCCATCAGGACATCCAATGATGTAATCTTGTATGCTATTTTTGAGGGTAGCTTGGACTAAGACATTGTTTGTCATGACTGGCACATATACATTTTATGGGTGCATGCCCCAATACAACTGGATTTTCAACTTTGTCTGGATTCACATTGTCTCTATGGCTGACAGGGTCGGACCTCTTAATATGGAAAGTAATGCATCATCTCCAACAATATAATTTGAGCTAATGAACAAAAAACTCAGACTATCTGAAATAAAATAAATGATAAGATAAATTTAAACACACTCTCCATTTACCTTTATATAAATAAAGGTCACTAGCAAGGATAAAAATGTACCTATTATTATTATTACTGTTTGTTATGGTTGGAAAATATGTACACATAAACCTAGCCTGCTGTCTTTGCTGACAGAACTGGAGACAGTTCATCATTGATTATACTGTAAATATTTGTAGAACACTTAGTTATGACTTCTTCTGTTCATCTAGATGTTGAAAGGAACCTGTCTAGTTTATACTATTCTCTTTAAGAGCAGGATGTGATAGAGGGAGAGAAGCTAAGCTCTGTGATGTATAAGGTTATATGATAGAGGAGAGAAGCTGAACTCTGTGATATATAGGGTTATATGATAAAGGGAGAGGAGCTGAGCTCTGTGATATATAGCGTTATATGATAGAGGAGAGAAGCTGAGCTCTGTGATACATAGGGTTATATGATTGAGGAGAGTAGATGAGCTCTGGGATATATAGGGTTATATGATAGAGTATATGAGATTATCTATGTGATATATAGGGTTATATTATAGAGGAGAGAAGCTGAGCTCTGTGATATATAGGGTTATATGATAGAGAAGAGAAGCTGAGCTCTGTGATATATAGGGTTATATGATAGAGGAGAGAAGCTGAGCTCTGTGATATATAGGGTTATATGATAGAGGAGCTGAGCTCTGTGATATATATATATATATAGGGTTATATGATAGAGGGAGAAGCTGAGCTCTGTGATATATAGGATTATATGATAGAGAAGAGGAGCTGAGCTCTGTGATATATAGGGTTATATGATAGAGAAAAGGAGCTGAAGTTCTGTGATATATAGGTTTATAGGATTTGGAGCAGAATGTCTGAATAAAAAGCAGAGAAAATACTGATAAGACTCCTCTAGAGAAAGGTAAAGTCCTGCTGACTCCGCCCACACACAGTGATTGACAGCTCTTCCTGTATTAGTGTATGTATAGAGCACACTGTCAATCACTGTAAGTGGGCGGGGTTAGCAGTCGTTTCACTTCCTTTTTCATGTTTTTTCTCTGCTTTTTACTTTTAAATTGTGCTGTAAATCATGTAAACCCATATGTATCACAGAGCTCAGCTTTTCTCCCTCTATCATATTCTGCCCTCAGATAGGGCAGCAGAAACCAATTGACAGGTTCTCTGCTTGTCTATGGTAGATTACAGCATTTACTTTTGTAACACAGAATCGTAGATAATGGACAGCTGGAAAAGCCTGCCTCGTCTATCTTTATCTGTCATATTATTTCTTGTGTATTTTTATCTTACAATATATATAAGATTCTCCCAGGCAGGTTTACATTCATTTACTGTTGATTTTAAAACCACATCTTATGTTTTTTGAGTAAAATAATGTTTTCTGACATCACGTCTGATCTCCCCCAGTGAATTTCAGATTGTGTCCTCTTCTTGTATTAAAGACACTCCTCATCCCTCGCCATCACAAAATGTCCTGGATCTCCTCATGCTTCATCCTTATACATTTAGGGCCACATGTATGGAAACTATCTAGGTCTAAAATTCTCTCTTTGTAGCCCATAGCAACCAATCAGAGCGCTCCTCTCATTTCATATAGTGCGCTGGAAAAATGAGAGGGGAGCTCTTATTGGTTGCTATGGGCAACAAAGTGAGTTTTAGACCTAGACAGTTTTCATACATGTGGCCATTAATGTCTTTTGCTCACACACCACCTCTTGTAGTCTATATTGCAGTGTCCCTCCGGGGTCAGTCCTGGACCAATTACTGTTCTCTATCAACACTCTTGGCCTGAGTCCACTCATCACATTTCATCGGTCCTACAAGTCCACTGACCCAGGAAAACCTTTGATTCTGCCTTGTCCTTCAAACCACACGTCTAAGTTCTAACCTTTGCTTTCACCTGAAAAATATTTCTTTGAACCACTCTTTTCTTAACTTTTCTTGGCATCCCTATCTGCAGCCTTCCGACTTGCTCCCTTCCCATCCATTCTCAACTCTGCTGCCCGGCTGATCAACCTCTCTCCTTGCTACTCCTCTGCTTTTCCCCCTTGCCAATTCCTTCAGTGGCTTTTAATTGTTCAGCGAAATCAGTTCAGGCTACTATGACATTCAAGGTTCTCCATAACCTCTCCCTTCTAAACATCTTGGTCTTAATCTTCTGATACATCTCTCCTCACGCAATGTTCTACCCTCACAGAACCTTCTTCTCTGCTCTTTTTTATCAGTGTCCCACACATCTGCCTCCAAGACTTCTCCCGTGCTTCCCCCATACTCTGGAACACATTACCCCAGCACAGGAGACACTCCTCCACCTTTTTAACGTAACCTGAAAACCCATCTCTTCAAGATAGCCTACAACTTACATTAACCCTGCTGCCAGTATATCAAAATGTACAAATCTATCCTTAAACTTCTGTCTTCTCCTCCTTTGTAGATTTTATGCCTTTACGGGCAGGGTCCTCTCTCCCTTTGTTTCATCTGTTAGTTATTTAGTGTTATGATTTTACTTTGTTTGGTCCTATGTTATGTATGTTAACTTCTTTGAAATGTACAGCGTCCAGGAATTAATGGCGCTTTCAAATAAATAATAGTCATCATGTCCTCCCTTTCCCTTTTTCCATGGGGCTATAGTATATACAATAAGTTCTTTTAGTGTTTGCTTTCAAACATCTTGTGTAATCTGGGACTCTTACAGCATTTTCCCACGGCAGGATTTTCGGTTGGATTTACAGACGGTTTTTGGATTTGAAAGCCGTTTGTAAACTGACTGTCAACCTTCCTGATAGACTCTAGCAGAAAATCCGTGCAGTAGTCTCCACTGAACGGATTTTCTTCCAGATGTTTTTTACACCACCGGCAGTCCAGAAAACTTAGAACATATTCATTCTTCTGCCCTGTTGTCGGGCAAAACATGAAAATATCAGTGGTTGAGAGAGACGGGAGAATCCACAAACTGCAGACAGAACCGTCCCTAAACTATGTCAAAATACCGGTATTTCTCTAGACCTGTGTGGACTCACCCTTACACCTTTCTAGAATGTATGCGTAATTTTCACATCTATAATATGTCTGCACATTTCAGGCTCTCTACTCCTGAAGTTTGGACGGTGATTTTGGGAAAGGTGCGGCTCAGTAGAAGTAGCCAGAAGGAGATGGCATTCAAGGTTACCCAGCTGATCCTCCATTCCTACTATGATCCCGACAACCATGACTATGACGTCGCCCTTGTCCAGCTGGACCATCCTGTTCCCCTCACGTCTCCACATGTCCAGCGTATCTGTCTTCCTGCTAGTACCCACCATTTTCCTCCTGGTTCAACATGCTGGTTGACAGGTTGGGGGGCAGCATATGAGAATGGTAAGTGCACCGTTTCTAAAATATGTATCAGACAGAAATATCAGACAAAGCAGCATGTTGGTTATGAAATAACAGTACACTAAGAACTAGTCAACCATGATACTCAACATAATATTATTTGAGACACAGATCTTCTGAACAACCACAACTAGATCTTTATATATATGGAAAACCTATTTTTCCATAACTTATCATGGTATGGTATGTTACAGTAGCCAACATGCTAAGTGTAGTGGTAATTTTTGAAGAAGCAGAGAATGTTGGCAAGGCACCTGTACCTGTCTAAACCAGGATTTATTCTTTTAGGTCCTACCTCCGATGTTCTCCTGAAAACTGACCTTAAGTTAATTTCTCAGGATATGTGCTCTGTCCTCTACCACTATCAGATAAGTCCAAGAATGTTCTGTGCAGGGTATTCTGATGGGACTAAAGATGCGTGTCAGGTATGGTATTTTGTAATACTAGGTCTCCAATTCATTGTATTATTGTATTATGTGTCATTTCCATCTTCTATTCAGCAAATGTGAGTAATGATTATACTGCTCCTACATGTTTAAATTAATTATTTAATTTATGCAATTTAAAAATCAGGGAATCTTACCAGTTACTAATATACATCTGTCTAAAATACTGCTCATATACTTTCTTTTACCAGTCTAGTAGACCCCTGTCTCTTAGGACCTCATGTATGAAAACTGTAAGGTCTAAGACTGTCTTTGTTGCTCATACAAACAAAATCAGAGCTCCCCTTCCATTTCATATAGTGCTCTGCAAAAATTAAATGGGAGCTCTGTTTGGTTGTTATGGGCAACAAAGAAAGTTTTACACCTAGACAGTTTTCATACATGAGGCCCTTAATGTAAAGGGAACCCTGGTCTCAGTTATCTGTGTTTTACACTTAAAGGAGTTTTGCCATGATCTCATTTCATTCCTCCTGCATCCAGCTCTTCAGCTCTGTGTGCTCAGAAGGAGGCGTGTGTGATTTGTTTGATTTGTATATCATGTGACCGAGCAGGATGACATCACCAGGCCTTTCTGCTCTCTAGTGAAAGAAAGGTCTGTTTATATATAGAATTTTAAGTAGCTATACTGTAGCTCAGAGGTAACATTTTTGCTTTACAGCACAAGGATCCTTGGTTCAAATCCCTGCAGGAACTTAAACTGAGGATTTTTTTTTCCTCTTTATCAATGCACAGACCTGATTGAGGTTTCTTTTTTTTTTATTTGCACCATTTCACTTATTACTAATTAGTCCAAAGGACAGGAGTAGAATGACAGCACCTGGGGTTTGAGCACTCAGTAGCTACCTGAGAAGAGAAGTGATGTCTGAGCATGTCTGACCAAGACTGAGGAGCTCACAGCCCTGGTCGTATCCCCTGGAGATGAGCTGTAAACAATGGATCACTAAAGGAGAAACTAAAACAAAAACGGTGCAGAATTTTTAATAATGATGAATGGTGAAAATGTTTGTTATTTAATTTTCATTTCCCACGTTAATTTTACTTCGTGGCAAAACCCCACATCACATCACAGAAAAAAAAAGGGACAAAATGTCTTATAAATCACAGGAGAATGGAGGCATACTTACTGATCCTCCGGTGATTAAAAACCAGTTCCCAATTGGATACAGAGAAGTCACAATGCTATATGGGATAGGGTCTAGAGGTACAAAGTACTGATATTCATACTACTCATACATCTTGTATGCATGAGGGAGTGGTTGCCAGAATCTCATATTTGCACATAAATAAAACTTATATAGGGTGTCAGCAGGGCCGGGATGATGGGCAGGCGAAAATAGGCGACTGCTAGGGCTCCACTTCATCTCAGGCAGGAAGCGGACGCAAATAGGTATGGAGTGGGCTGAATTTTATGTTGCAACGGGAGGGGTGGGACGCTACATGTCTTATTTGCCTTAGGCGCCAGAGTACCTTGTTCCAGCCCTGGGTGTCAGTCATACAGTTATGTGTATTGCACCGTGCTGGTTTACAGTTTATTGGTGACTCCCATACTATTCTATCAGGCAGACTGTCCAGCACCCTACAAGTGCTCAACACCAATATTGACATCCCAAACTTCCCATACTTGCAAATACAAAAGCTTAACCTTTGCCTCTGCAGCAATATTTGTTCAAGTTGTGTTTGTTTTTCCATCCTGCCATCCATAACTTTTTTATTTATTTCATCTACATAAACGTATGAGGGTTCCCTTTTTCTGTAGGACAAAATGTACTTTTTAATGGTACTATTGACCGTATCATATAATGTACTGGGAAAGCCCAAAAAAATTATTTGTGGGGTGGAACATGGAAAAAAAACATTCGCTTTTTATTCCAACTTTCTGGGGACATGAAATGACCCCCCAAACCATTTTTGGGATGTGAATTTCGTGATTTTTTTTTTCCTACAGTCTTCACCACAGAGATAAATGATAATATATTGTAATAAACTTTTACAGATGCAGGAAAACCAATTATGATGAACTTTTTCATTATTTTATTTGTATAATGACAAAAAGGGGGTATTTTAAACTTTAAGACTTTTTTTTACTGCTACTTGCAGTCCCCCAAGGGTATTTGACTACTATAAGGCATGATTGCTTGCATACTGTCCTGCAATCATAACATATTGCAGGACAGTGCTCACTAGTGTTTCATCTATTACATCCTGCCTATGGTAGGGTGTAATAAAAGTAATAACATGGCAACTACAGAGGCCTTTATTAAACTCCCAGCTGCCTGGCGCCTCAGTCAAAGGGTTAAGAGAGAGAGAAAATGATCTCTAATCCTGATCAGTAGTGGCAGGTCCTGGCAGTAATTAACAGATGGCAGTCACCATGTATGGAGTGGGCTCAGCGCCTGAGGTTGCACCATACCCCCTTAATGGCACTATGATGTACCGGTTTGTGATTTTCCATTAAGTGGTTAAATGGCAATTCAAAACAAAATGCAGAAAAACTTCTGTGCATTAAAGGGGAGATTGCAAGTGAAGTGCCAAACACAAATAGTTCTCCATTCTTTGGAGGAGATGAGTCCTATGTGCAACTTCTCCCCACTCCTTCAGCTTAAAGGGGTGTTCCAATGCTACAAAATGCTTGTTAGTCCATTAGGCCATGATGAGAAATAGAAGAAAAGAATACTCACTGCCTGGACCCCCTTGTTCCGTGGATGTCGCTGTCCCGGTGATCCTGGCATTAGACTTGCCTGTTCATCCTTCTCATAACAGGTACAGCCAGTCACAGGCCTCAACGCTCATGTGCAAACAGACCGTTCACCGGACAGAGCCCTCCTGGCCATGGCCCCTTCTTCCCATAAACAGCTGAAGTCTGTGTTTCTCGGCAAAACACATGTAACTGAGACCAGAAACACTGCAGCTATTTTATGCTACCTGTCGTTTCGACAGCATGAAGCAGCTGTCAGGTTCCCTTTAATGATATAACCCAGGGCTTCTTATTTGGACCAGAACATGGCGATGCCTAGTTTAACATTAAAGTAAACACTTGTCCCTTAATGGGGTTTTCTTACCATACAGTTTCACAGCCACAGTTAGCTTTAGAATCACACATGCTGTTCAGACTGTGGGTGGGTCTATAGCAGTGATTGACATATTAGCGCTACTGTTTCTTGTTGCAATGACAAGGAGAGCAAGAGATTTATAAAGTGTAACACTGAGGCTGCAGGGCTTGAAAGGGTGTTTACTTAGCTAAACAAGAGGCTTTCAAAGTCTGTTACTAGAGATAAGACTCTATAGGTAGTGATTCACCATGGTCAGCGTGAATGAGTGACGGCAGCTTACAGTAACGAGAGATAAGAGAAAAAGCAGGGAGTGCCTGGGGAGAATTATGGTTGTAACCAAAAACTTGTGTGCTCGAAGAGGTGATAAGATCTCATGACCAAAGAAAAATCAACAAAGCAAAGTATATAGAAAAAGCCTTCGATTATCTATCCCTGCATGTTAAATGCTAATCATTGTAGTGAGAAAAACCCCTTTAAAGGGGCGTTCCCACGAAGCAAAGTGTTCTGCACAGGTCGGCTCTCAGCTAGCTGTTCATGAGAATGAGGAGGGTGGTGCTTGCAGCTCCTTATTCACTTCTATGTGAGCTCTCTGAGCGCACACACTCGGCTATATTCTGAGCTCCCATGTAAGTGAAAGGAGAGGACAGCTGCAAGTGCCACCCTCCTCATTCTTCTGTAGCTGAGAGCCGACCTGTGCATAACAATTTGCTTCATGGGAACACTTTAAAGGGGTTTTGCCACGATGTAATGTTGACGTGGGATACTCCAAAATGGGTATTTAATCACTTTTCTAAATATATGTGATTACAAAAATTGCAGTCTGAGAGAGCTACAGGCTGCCTTACCTGCCCTTAGTTACTTAAAAGCTTCTATTAGATATGACCTGACAAGAGTTGCTGGCCGGGCTTGCTCAGAGAACACTTCTTATCTGATAAGAGGGAGCTGAAGAAGCTTTCAAGGCACCGGGTAGAAATCTGTTGTCTTTTGTATATAGAATCCACTAGTTGTAGTGTGATTATCTGAGTAGATCCCTGCTTTATCTGACAGAGAACATGAAGGAGCTTTCAAGCTGCTGTGGAGAAAAGGTGGTGTCTTTTGTATACAGAATCCACTATTTGTAGTTTGATTATTTGAGTGAATATTTCACATGATCCCTTATGCAGGCTCTGTGCTCTGGCTGTGTCTCTCGTTCTCTCAGCTCAGCGTGGCTTGTTTACAATTGCTTCTTAGCAGATAAGGCACATCCTGGCAAAACCCATTTAAGCTGTAGTCAGGTCTGTGCAGTTGGCATAACCAGCATACAATCCCTTTAGTCAAAACTAGCAACCTACAATTTGAGAGGCACTGGTATAGATCGAGGAACAGTCCTGCGTAATGCATCCAAAAAGACTAAACAGTGGTCATTATGTAAACTGACACAGTCCTTAGGTTTGGGTCACTTTATACTTTAAGGTTATATACTGGGGAATACCTTAGTTCTCTTAAACCCTTGTCATTCTGTGTTATATGTATATTGTACTGGCACAAGACCACTGAGACCAGTAATTGGCTGTCATGGTCATTGCTGTTAGAAACAAGGACAGGCAGAGACCACTGACATGGTAGAGCTGGATCAACAAAGGAATTTAACAAGTGAATTTTAGTTTTTACAATATTTTACTTTAGCATATTACCTGTTGTTAGACACCCCTTTAAGTTGTTCTATGGATGCACTACATAGGACACATCCATGAGCTATACGGACTTTATATTCTATTACACTGGTATAAAAAGTATAAGAGCAGCATCTTAAAATCATGCACATTTGGAAATTATATGGTTACTTATTTTATGAACATCAGAATGACTCATGATTGTGCAGGCACTGCTACTGTGCCCATTTAGTCAGCGGTAGGGCAATGTTTGTAGTACACAACATTCAGAGGCGAAACTTCAAGCTCTTGGGCCCTGGTGTGAAAAGTGAAATGGGGCCCCCCAGTTACCATGCACCATTTACAATGCTGGTATCTTCTTATGTGGCAGGAGGGCATTTGGGCCCCCTCAGGCTGCTGGGCCCGGTAATGACTGCTACCGCTGCACCCCCTGTAGCTACGCCCCAGACAACATTAGCAGCCACGGAGGCCTTCATGAGGCCCCTGGCTGCCATGACAGCTGAGTTAAAGGATTGAAAGGCCGGGATCCGAGTTATCTCCAATCCCGACCACTGTATTCCCAGTTTGCTCTAATGGAGGAACCTCTGATCAACTCAAAATGCCATGATTAACCCTTATTAAGAAATCCTTGTGGTCGCTTTTAGGAGCCATACCATATGAGCAGATAGTTCAGGGTTTATTAAAGTACCTCAAAGCTGTCTAATCACATCCTCCATTATTAAAGGGGTTTTCTCACCATGCAGTTTCACGGTCACAGCCAGCTCTTCTTTCACTCTGCTTTAGTCAGGCAGGCTGTAGGTGGTTCTATAGCAGCGATTAGCACATTTAGCTCCTTGATAATTAGCTGAGACATTACAAAGTGCAGTACAGGAGAGTTAATCTTCAGTAAATAAAAGTTACACCTGCTGTGAGGAGTGAAAACCATTGCTTATCTTTTAAACGAAAGCTAGTCTTGTTAGAGATAATTAGTCTGCTCCCTCCGACCATGGTGACATCACTCTCTGCTCTCTGCTCTAATTAGATAGCAGAGTTGTGGTCAGTTAACCATAGGAACCTGTGTGCACTCAGAGCAGACCAGGGGTGACATGTATGATCTAGGCACATATAAAACCAGTTCTCAATAATTTTTTAAGCAGTGTAGAATGCACTATGACAACTCAGGCTCTGTTAGACCACTGTTAACTTGGCTTAGCTGTTACAGCAGTAATGCCCCTAATTTTGCCATTCTCCAATCATGAATGTGCAGAGTCATATGGTTGTGGTGCAACGCCCCCAGAACAACCCACATCTTGTCTGCTTTATAAAGTGCCACAGGCGCCGCAAAATGCGCCTACTTTTGGAGTGTGCCGGCTCATACATCTAGAGAACAGGGCCATGACAGTTTTTGGGCTGAAAGGACACCAGAATACGGGTGCAGCCTGGTATATACATGTCACCCCAAATCTAGATTATCTCCTCCCTAAGGTAAAATCAAAAGACTAATCTATTTGGAAAAAGCCTTCAATTACCTATCCGCACATATGGAAAGCTAATCTTTGTAGTGAATATTGTGCACAATTTTGAAAAAAAATGCTGCCAAGTAAGAAAGCTCTCAAAAAGAGAAGTCTTAATGGGGTTGTCTCACTACAAGGATTGCTTTTTATGTTAAATATATTGCAAAAACAAGTCACTTTGCAATATATGTCCATTAACAGTGTCCTACCTATTCTGAGATATCCTCTCTTGTATGGGCTGCATCAGCTCCTCAGGTCGCTATAGCTACAGACCTGTTCAATCTCTCATGATATGCTGCCAGTGCTGGTTGCTATAGCTACAGACCTGGCTTCTACTGCAGCCTAGTGGAAGCCAGTAAACACGCCCCTGAATTCAAAATGAAATCAAGAAAACAGGACTGAGGTAAGAGGAATCAATGTAGTGAGACAAGCTCTTTAATACTTTATTTTTTTATCAATTAACAACGTGTATAATCAAAAGAGAAATCAAATCAATATTTGGGGTGACCACCCTTTGACTTTAAAGCAGCATCAGTTCTTCTAGTTACTTGTTCACAGGTTTTAAAGGACCTCGGCAGGGAGGTTGTTCCAAACATGTTTGAGAAGTAACCACAGATCTTCTGTGGATGTAGCTGCTCAGATCCTTCTGTCTCTTCCTGTAATTCCAGAAACACTTGATGATGCTGAGATCAGGGCTCCGTGGTTCAATCACTTTACATTTTGTTAATTAATAAATTTAAACGATTAACGCCTCCATTTTTTAAAGCATTTTTTAATTGCAACATTTTCTCCACACCTGCCTTAAAAATTTGGACAGTACTGCATGAGCTTAGAGCTGCCTGAAGACTATTAGTACACAGGCTAATGTCCTGGCATATACAGTACAGTACATTCATATAAAAATCCAAAAACACACAAACAAACCAAAGCCTCATACAGCTATATCAATAACGAATAAAAAGGTGGACACCAAGAAGAATTGTATGATTAAACTATTACAATAAAAAAAAATTGATCGGGTCCCTAAAGCAAAAAGTGTCTAAAGGCAAAATAAACTAGTTTAGGTTATATTTTACCAATTTTTCCTACAGAATCGTGCTTCATATAAAATACATATATGCTAACCTGTTTATTTTATTGCAGGGTGACTCTGGCAGTCCACTTGTATGTAAAGATCCACACGGGCGCTGGTTCCAGGCTGGACTGGTTAGTTGGGGGGCAGGCTGTGCTATTCCAAAATATTTTGGTGTGTATAGTCGCATTACTAGACTTGTTGGATGGATCCACAATGTAACAACGCAAGGAAACAAGTAATACTTCAATACCAACAGTTACATGAACTCAAGAACTTCCACCGAAAACTTCATGTAATACTAAAGATTCAAAAGGACCAGAAATTTGAGAAACTGCTTCTAAATCCAGGATTATAGGAAAATAAAAATCTATACTATTATTATCATCAGTCCTAAAATGTCCATTAAAAAATAATGTATTGCCCTGGAAAACAGCAAAAATACATAACGGCTGATATGTGCTTAGCCCTAAAATTTCAATTGCGTCAAAAGTCATGTATTTTCTAAAAGAAATTGTTATATTAATATTCCACATCAATGCAGAATATGCACAAGGTTAATTAAAACACAAATTGCATGTCATGAGTTTATATGACGGCTATTGAGGTTTTAATTACAGTTATGCTGATTTTTTAGAAAAAAAAATTCAGTGAATATTCTTAGTGTAACAAGGAGACATCAACATTATATTTTTAATGTCAAAGGGGCTTTGTGGAGCTGTAACATTGATGCTACATCTTTAGAATATGTAAGTTTTGGGGTCCAGCAGCTGATTAGAGGGGCCATGTTTCTCTGCTTCATTAATTGCACAGGTACTATAGCTCGGTCTCATTCATATAGACCCTACATTTAGCTGATCAGCAATGGCATATTGACATTTAAGACCTCGAAAATTCCTTTCAAAGATGATTAAACCTATGCTACATAACTTAAAGGGGCTGTCAGGATATAGGCTACATCTTAATGAAGAAACTAGACTCAACCTTTTAAATAACCACCATTCCACAAACAAAGCTGCCTTATCCTTGGTTAACAGCCCCTGACAGTTGTATCCACTCAGTAGCTGTGGTGGTCACCTGCCATTCCACTAGCTACAGGGGTGTCAAACTGCCGGCCCTCCAGCTGTTGGGAAACTACAACTCCCATCATTCCCACTGTTATAGATTATACAAATGCATGATGGGAGTTGTAGTTTCCCAACAGCTGGAGGGCCGGCAGTTTGACACCTGTGCGACTAGACAATTTCACGGGAGTGGTGAGGTCCCTGCGCTGTTCGCAGAAACCGGAAGTAAACACGGTCACTGTTGCCAACTAAAGTGTTGTAACGGTTGTTAGTGCAAAGGCGAGTACATATTGTTCAGACACTTGGGGCGACATGTATGATTTTTGGCGCCCATTTCTAGCGTTTAATGTGCATGAATCTATGAACCTGTTCTGCTGCGGGTCATAGATTCAGCGCTTTCTAGCTACTAAGCAACAACTCTGACTCAGGTAAACCACTTTTAAAGTGGTTAACGTGTTCCAGCAGTAATGCGCCTGGATTTGCCGTACTGAAGCTACAAACATATATGCCCCCCAATCTCGGGCGCATTACAAAGTGCCGTGGGCGCTCTGTAATGCGTCTGATATTGGAGTGCACCTGGTTACAAATAGAGCGAACGGGGCTGCACTAGTTTTTTGACTAAAAAGATACCAGACTTCTGGCGCATCCCTGTTCATACATGTCGCCCTTGTAGTCTATTTTTTTTTTTTTTTCATTTGAGCAACTTCTTTAAAAGTACAAATTCTTAAAATACACAAAAATATATTAAAACAAAGGGCACAATGTTCTTGTAGTTTTTCACACAATATTTTGGTCGGTTTCGCAATGTCAGAATAATTCAGGATCTGTTGGGTACGGGAATTTATTTTAAGTGATTGATTACATTAATTTTAATCAATTTCTAAAAAAAATATTTTGGGCTGGGTTAAGAAAGTTTAATCATTCTGTGTATCAGGGAACTTTTGGCCTTGGAGATAAGTTAAAGCGATCTGGCAGTAGTTTACTCTCCTTGGCTCTGCAGCTTTCTTGAGAATGGGCCCCGGAAAATCTCTGAGCAGAATGGAGAGGTGCCCACGCATGCGCAGCACTCTCTGTTATTTTTAATGGGAGTCTCAAGTACAGCCAAGTGGGTGCGTGCAGCTGTACTCAGAAAAGAGAATATGGCACATATGTGGCTAACTCTCCATCCTGCACTAAGACTTTCGGGGGCTTGTTCTTAAGATAAGTGTGAGTCCTAGAAGTGGGACCCACATCTATCAGTCTTTAATGGCAAATCCTGTATCCTGGAAAAAACACCTTAAAGTAGATCTGTCAGGCGATTCATACTATGCTACCAAAGAGCAGGTAGAGTAGAAGGAGACGATGAGCTCTTTCAAAATAACCAGTTACTGTAGGTTCACACTATGAACCTGCCCTCCATCATCCATATACATCTATACATCCAATATATCTGCTAGTAGGTATTCAGATGTACTGTATATTCTGGCACAGCCACCATGTTACCATAGGCTAAAACAGAATAAGCATAGTCGAATTGTGACTACATTTACTCTGTTTTCAGCCATACACACCATAGCTTCTGGAAAAGAATAGCATAGTGTAGGCCAAAAAGAGAGCAAATGTAGGCAAAGGTTGATTATGTTTATTCTCTTCAGCTATATATTTCATCTTGCATGTTTAAGTAACTGCAAGCAGATATTAAGACATGTACAGATGAGGGTGGGTGGGTTTATAGTAAGTCTATTACTTTTATCTTGGCTTCAGCAGGAAGAGCAGCTCTGGAGCACAAATACTGCACAGCATTGATCACTCTGATGTTGTAAATACATACACAGAATGAACAGCACCATACAAATTTGAGACGCTTGGACCCTCCTTCAAAATGGTTTACTCTTTACTAAGAATATCACTAAGAAAGTAAAATGAAGGTTACAAAACACCAAATCACCTAACTTGAGAAATGGGCTTGTGATACATGATAAACCTTCAGGAGTATAAGAAACAAAGCTGATCGTTTGCCTGTAGAGAGTGCTTCTAGATGTAATGTATGGACATACTGTGTATACTGTGGACTGCATAAATGCAAACCAATAAATGCAAACCAATACTGTGTAGACTGGTGTGAATAAATCTGCTTTATTTGAGGTATTCATTGACAAAAGAAGACAGTAGAGCAATGACCATTGTGGATAATGTCTGGAAGAAAGAGGGAGAAAGATGAAAATGCGAGTGAGAGATGTTTACAGAAAAAGAGAAACTGATGGTCATCAAAATGAGGCCTAGATACGTGGGCCTAGGCATAAGGGGTAAAGGGGATTTATCGTTTGAGCTGTTTGGGCTGTTCAGCTAATTTTCTCAGATTGAGTTTGAAATCCAGGGGCGTGTCTCTCCTCCCAGCAGGCGTGTCTCTCCTGTCAGCAGGCGTGTCTCTCCTCCCAGGAGGCGTGTCTCCCCTCACTGAAGAACTGTGACATCATCATTTTGTTTGAAGCAAGGGATGCAGAAGGTTGTCTGGATATAACAGCTCTGTAGCCTCCTGCATGCTTATGTCTGCAGCCTTGAGGCTCCACAAGCTGCAGGGAAGCACGTATTATATCTATTATATCTCTTAGTTTACACACTGAAAGCCAGCAGCTTTAACTTCTGTTCTAGTGGTATTCAACCAAATTGTACTGACAGCAGGCAGAGACCTTTACTCAATTACAAGGACAAATGTCAGCTTCAAGTAAAGATCTCTGCTTGCTGTCAGTGATACGAGTGAAAACAATGGGGGGGGGGGGGCAAAGAAAGCGCAACAGCTTTGAGAAAAGAACCTGCTGAACCTGTAACTGACTTGGGCTGATGGTGTAGCGGTAGAGTGTTGGTTTTACAACGAAGGGGTTTGGAGTTCTAGTCCCCTCACAGGGTTTATTTCCCCCCACCCCCCTAAATTCTACACATATGTAGAGAGACCTAAAATATATATGTCAATCTCGATAATGATATATATACACATAGACAGCTCCCCTATATCATGTCTCATCCCTGAGAGTATATGCATTGTATCACATATGTTGGAAGTGCTTGGTGTGACTGTGAGGATGGGACACTATATAGGGGAGCTTTCTGTGTGTGTGTGTGTGTGTATATATATAAAATTATAGATGTCTACACATATATTTTCATATATTTACATATGTGTACAATTTATAAAATAAAAAAAAAAAAATCAAAGGGGACTTGAACTCCCAACCTCTGTCTTGCCAAGCTGATCACCTATTCACTGTACTATACAAGCAGCTCATACAGACACAGTGTTGAATCCTTATGTTATACAATACAGATGATGACATCATAAGGAGGCGGGGCTTGCATTCGATCTGAGGAACAGAACGCCTTCTTTTCAAAGTTCAAACTGAACCTGTGAGGAGGTGAATCAACCTCTTGGCAAAAGCCCTTTAAACAGGCAGTAATTGCCCAGATCATCACCATAGAGCTGAGATGTACATAGAGCCAGCAGACTCTGGTTTCACTATCGATTTTAACAGCTCAGAGGGGAGTAAACACAGAGTGTGCAGACAGCCAATCACAGCGCCGGGGGCGTGGCCATGACGTTTCCTGTCTAGGGGCATATCCCAACAGGCTGAATGAAATGTCAGCCAGCCAATCACAGTGCAGGGGGCGTGTCTAGGGCACAGGAATCGACCCGGGGGCGTTCTGACCAGCAACAGCAGAAATAGAAGACAGATTTACAGCGAAGCTGATATCTGCTAAACCAAGTGACAGAGGTAATGCAACCCAATTACAAAAGTGCTTATTTTTACTGTCCCCATAATCTGAGACATGATCTTTGTAACGATAAAACCCCTTTAAGGGTACCAAAGGTGGCATCCAGCTTACATACAATATGTAAAGAGCTCAGTCCAACTTCTGTCTCATATCACTGGAAAGAAGAATGGATCCCACAAAGGATATGAAGGGAAGAATTTAGTAAAAAAAAGATTAAAGGGATCCCAAAACCACAAGTGTGAACAGTGGTTGATAGGGTTGCATACCCTCTTGTAGAGCTCCTCGAATTGTATTGAAACATAATTTAAGTATTGGGAAACTGGAGATGAGCAAATCTGTGAACATTGCAATTAGTAATGTTTTGGCAAATTTCCAATGACATAATTGAATAGCATATGAGATCATGGAGGCCGAAACAGAACTAGAATCTCTTCTCTTACATGGGGCTGCCCTTTTGAAATGACACACAACTTTTCCAATCGAAGAAATAACTGTTTTTAACAGTAACATAAAATTCTGTTATCCTTTGAGTTGTCCTTGGTCAAGGCCTGGGACTGTGGAATACTTGACCAAGAACATCAGCGTCAGCTTCTACAGCGCTGCCATGAGTGTCCAGGAGGCTCTCCCTGCCGCAGCTTGCCCCACCTAGATGCCACTCACAAAGTTGCATCACTGACTGACCTGCCCCTTCGTGGGTCCTCATGGGTGTTCCCCCAAGCTCAGTTTAAGTCTTTATTAAAGAAGGCTACTATTTCAGAATTGCTCAAGCAGTAGCAGTGGTAACAACAGCAATAAGTTCACACAGGTTAACTTTAACCTGCGTTACACAGTGCAACACTATTTCCCATTATTTCAGTAGGGTTGCTTTCTTAGACTTGGTCTAACAACCAAAAGCCCATTGGTCTCAATACTGTCCTTTTAAACTTCACTAGTTCATTCACTCTAGTAAAATATTATTCAGACTAATATACAGACCACACTCCAGTTCTCTAGGAAGTGTACCTCTCACTGTCTGCTGGTCTCTGTTTCTCTCAGGCCTTGCGCTTCTACAGCTCACAAACTGACTCTGCAATATGTCCAAAACTTGTGAAGTCTGTAGTTCACTGCTTGGGGGCTTTTTTTTTAGAGTATCAACACTCGGGCCTATTGCTGCATACTCCCAGGGACTCAAGAACCTCTGGCCTTTGGCCATACCAACAATTTCATAGCTTCTCCCCTTTAACATTCTGCATCTCGTCACCCAGGCTCTCCTCATTCTGCCCATGGACCCACACCTCAGTAGCTGTACTCACACAATTTGGGTCACTTAGGCTCTTAAAGGGGATGTATTTTGAACTGCAGTTACCTCTAACAGGCACTTGGACATTGAATGAAGCAGAAGTAGGCAAGTGACAAGGGGGTTTCTGAACTCCTTTTCTTGTAATCGGTGCGGGTCCCAATGGTCAGACCCCAAACTGATTAGACAATTATCTCCTTCCCTGTGGAAACTAACCCTTTAAGGTACCTCATATGGTTTTGGCTGCACATTGCACTACTGGCTAAAATCTTAGCCTTTTACCACTTTACCTGGCCCACGTAACCAGCATTGTGGCACAACCCTCGGAGCTACACCGCTCACCAACACCCCTGGGTTCTGCAATGGCCTACACTGACACCTAGCCCCTCCTACAATACTGCCATGATCTGATGGTGGTGTCATGTAAAGCCGTCCTCCAGCCCTCTAAAGCAAAAAGGAGCAACAAATAAAATATGAGACAAACAGGACACATAATGTGAAAACTAAACTGCTATGGTAAAACCTACACAACTTGATATAAGGAGGAGAATAAAGACTACCCTGTAACATATGACTCTTCCAGTGAATGTTTAAAGATCATTGAAACAAGAGTAAAACAATTTTCACAGAGTCATTCATCTGTAAAGGAGGTAGTGGGATGGAAGATACAAGACTATATGGAAGCTATGGAGGAGAGGGTAATGCATGTAACATATGTATGGTGGTCGATGTATAGGTCGATGTGGAAAACTCACTGGAGTTAATGTCTGCTTTCTCTGTCCCTCTCCTGGAAGACAATAAAGTCGGGGTTTAACACATTCTCTTCATCCTGTTCAATATCAAAACTCTGCAATGAGAAGAGATGTATATTTAGATAAACATTCTTAAAGAGCCTCTAACCATGGATTTTTTCATAGCTGGAGCCCTTCCGTTATAGACAACCCCCTTAAAATCACACAAAATGGGAAAAAATATAATGAAAACCAAGCCAAAGGAAAAGTAGCCACCAAAGCAGCCACCCAGCTTCCGGTCTTTATTGTCAAAGAGGCCTTAAGCTACGTGCACACAGCATATGACAAATTAAGCTGTGCTATATCTATATCTTTTAATCCATTTTACAATTAACAATTATATGTATCCTATAGAGTGGCCCCTCCACATACAATATTAATTGAATCTGCAACAACCATTGTATATTGAAACCATAACTCTATGGAAAACTGATAATTGGTTCGAAAACCCCATAATGCACAATGAAGGTTAATCCCTTAAGCACCATGCCTGAAAAGGGCTTAATAACCAGCTACATTTTTTATTTTTGCCTCCCTTTCCTTCCTAACTTTTTTTTATATTTTAAGTGATGCAGTTGTATGAGGACTATTATTACAGCAGATTTAAAAAAAAAAAAAAAATTGCAGCCAGAACATAAATAAAATGTTTTTTCACAGCCTTTACATTTCACACTAAATAACCCGTTAGTTAATTCACAGGGGAATACCTATTAGTGTTTTTATATTACTTATTTTTATTTTTTATTTATTTATTTTTGACACCTTATGGGTGACATATATGAACAGGACCGCACCAGTTTTCTTGTGTACTTTGAGCCAAGAAGAATGTATGAACAGGTGCACTCCAAACCTCCAAACCTTGTAATGCGCCAAAGACACTAAAGATTTGGGGCGTTCTGTGGGGGTTTTTTACCCAATTTATAGGTTGATCATTTTATTATTTGACACCAAATCCAGGCACGAAAAAGTTAGAAAGCCAGACCAGGACAAAAGGGGGTCTGAGCCTACTTTCATATTGGCTCTCACTGCCCCGTATTAAATCTGCAGAAAACAGCCAGACCGGGGAAAGGTGGGCCGGGCCAGACTTGTGGTATTGGCTTTCACTGCCCTGTATGTAGACCTGCGAAAAACAGCCAGCCGGGTAAAAGGGGGTGCTAGCAGACTTGTGGTATTGGCTCACACGCCCTGTAGTAGACCGCAGAAGAACACCAGACCCGGGTAAAGGTGGTGCCTGAGCCAGAAGTGGTATTTTGGGCCACACTGCCCGTATGTATGACCTGCAAAGAACAGCCGACCCCGGGTAAAGGGGGCCTGAGCCAGACTTGTGGATTGGCCACACTGCCCCGTATGTAGACCTGCAGAAAAAGCCCGACCCGGGGAAAGGTGGTGCCGAGCCGACTTGTGGTTTTGGCTTACACTGCCCTGTATGTTATGCCTGCAGAAGAACAGCCAGACCGGGTAAAGGTGGGCCCGGCCAGATTGGGATTGGGTCCCACACTGCCCGTATGATGACCTGCAGAAAACAGCCAGACCAGGGAAAAAGGTGGTGCCTGAGCCAGACTTGTTTTAATTGGCTCTACATGGCCCCGTATGTATAATTCAGAAGAAAAGGGTCATAATTTGCTGCTTTTTACACGCCTTTAAGGGATGTCCCCATGGCAAGGGTTTTTCGGCTTTTCTTTCAGCCCCGGGTTTGCTGTTTTTCAGCCCCCCTGAAAAAACCAGCGAAAATTAGCCAATGGTGCCTTTTGGGGAAAACCCCTGCAGCAGTCCCCAAAGCCGGGTTTTCCGGGCCCGGCCCCTTTTTCCGTCGCGGTCCCCCGCAAAACTTTTTTTAAGCCCATTTCCATCCATTTCCGGACGGAAATTGCTTCTCAATGTGAAGGGGAGGGCTTTCTCGCTCATCGCGGAGAAAAGCCCCCCCCCCGCCGCGCCCGTGGGGACCGCCGCAAAACAGGAAAATCCCGGGCCGGCAAACCGACCGTTATTTGTCCTGTGCAGTGAGAACGCGCCCTAAAGCTATTTAGAACTGGCCTGTCATCGCCAACGTTCATACATGTCGTCCTATGTTTTTTTCCTTTTTTTAATCCTATAAAGGGATAACTATTTAACACTTTTTTTTTCTTTTACACATAATAATTTATTTGCATACCCCTGTGTACTAATATATTACAATCTATGTCAGTTTGATACAGGCTAAAGTCAGGGCAGCACACAGTGTGCCTTGACCACAGGCTTGTTATACAGACAGCCCTGGGGCTACTCTAGGCCCTCAGGGCTGACTTTACAGACTCCATCGGGGCTCCAACATTGGTAATGTTGGTCTTGGTATAGTGAGATTTGTTTGGAAGCAGTATGATGGTGATATGTATGATGGGTATTTGCTCCTTACATTATTCAGTAACTACATAACTATTATTACGTGATATGTTTGTGGTCAGGGGAAGGGCTGGCGGTAGACGGGGCTTCTTAAAGTTTGCAATGAGGCCCAGCCTTCTCTAGTTACGCCCCTGAATGGAGCCATATTCCATGTTTCAAGGTAAAGAGGTTTGAGACACACACCGCCCTTTCACCTTTCAGTAAGTACTTTTTGATGTGCATACTTAATGCATTTATTCACCTTTACCTACATATGCTCCCATTACATACTGTAGGCTACATGTTTACTTTTTAGTCCCCTGATGAATTGTGTACAGCAGCACAGAAACATGTTGGGATATGAATTTTGAATGCAAATGTAGCATAGGGGCCAGTGTGTGCAGGGTACAGGTTTCAGACAGGGCTGCCCTTATCGGGGCGGAAGCCTTGTGGATAACATATTAGGGCAACAACAGGTCGAACAGGGCATCTTGGGTTTTTTCAACTATTCCCTCTCTATCTGCTTTATTGCACACCCAGTCCTTCCTTTCCTATAAGGATTTTGTCTCCTGCAATGATTTGTTACATTGCTATATGTTTGGCAATAGTACCATTTTGATGGCAGCTCTTACAATATTATGTTTTAAGATATCACTTAGTACCTTTTTTCTCGAGTATATTTTAAAGGTTATGTTTTATGTATTACAACCTTTTAGAGATTAATTATATTGTTTCTGATGAATTTCCCAGGGGGATTAATTTTCTAGCCTGATTATGTCTTGTACATATTTTACATTGTATGTTGAGACCATAATCAATATGCAATGTCCCAGATAAGAACACTATATGTTGAAAGCTTTGTAACTTGAAGAATTACTGTAATATTATTACACATGGAATATTGCATACTGTTTTGGGCACTAGGATGCAGTATAAAATGGACGTGGCTAAGCTGGAGCAGATGCAGTCAAGTTCGTTAGAGGAATAGGTGGATTGCAGAACCAAGACAGATTATCCAACTCGGGGATGTTTTCCAAAATTAAATAAATGGTGACCTTTGAGACAAAAACCTATATGTACCATGAGTATATACCTGTGCTGTACTGCAAGCCTCGTTCCCCCAAATTTTTTCGTTTGCTCGGGAGCTCTCGGTCCCACACAAAGGAATTCTGGTTGTCCTTCACTACTGTAACTATACGGTGACCCCACATTCACCAGCTGTAAAGAAAGTAATGACATCACACAAATATATACACATTATTCTTCATCTGTAGTTGTCATGATGAAGAGGAAAAGTGTGAAGAAAAATGTTACTTTGACTAACGTTGGTCTAAAATGTAATCAGCAAATAGAAAAAGTTGTCACTTTGAAACCGCCCTTGTTTCTATTCTGTTGCCCATTATATTTTCCTATTCTGTACTTTATGCAGTGTGCAATAGGCTTCTTTTGTCCTGGAAACTGTCAACAAGTTGATGTTGACTCAGCTTTGTTCAGATTTGTCTTTTTGGGACTCCGGGCTCTTCCCAGGCCTCCTCCATTATTGATCTTTGGTTAGGTTGTGTCTCACACAATGACCCACCTGAGTGCTTGGGTCAGGGTGCAGTGTGGGACGGAGGAAATCAACTGGAGACTGCTAAATACATGGGGGGAAACCAGGGAGCCAAATTAAGCCTAGTATTTTAAGAGGGGCGTTTCCCGGGCAGAAAAAAATGAACAAATTTCATAAAGTGAATTTTACAAAGTCAATATTTATGGGAAGAAAAAAAAAAAAAAGGAAGAAAGAATGAGTTGGACTGGACAAGTAAAGAAGCAAATTATTAGTGGATAGAATAGTCAGGCAGAAGAGAAACTGGAGAAAGTAAATTAAACTTGGGCCTAGTTCTAATTTGAACAACATACAATTTCTATTAATGACACATCAGTCATTTTGTTTATTATTTGTGCTGCTTTTGTAAACTGATCTGTCACGGTTAGGAGGTTAGTGGTCCTCGGACCACGCCAAAGCGATGGCTTAAGCCACACAGGGAGCGGGGAATCTATGTAGGTCCGATTTTCACCAGGAGCCGCCGCAAAGCGGGTGGACTTAGCTGCGGCGGGGATTCTACCAGGTCTTACCCTGACGTGACTTGCTTGCGAAGGCGCGAGGGTAGTGTGGTACAAAATCTGAAACCAGGCTCGTAGTCGGGGGACAGGCAGAAAGGTCAGTGACAGGCGGCAGACGTGGTCAAGGGACGGAGGGCAAACGGTACGGTACCCGATTAATCAGAACAAGGCTTCAGGAACACTTTCTCTAGAGGCAAAGGGCACTAAAGATCCGGCAGGGTAGCCAGGAATGGCAATAGCCATTTACCGGTGCGCTGTCCCTTTAAATTTAACACTGCCGGCGCGCGCACACCCTAGGGAGCAGGGCTGCGCGCCGCGGGACAGAAGCTGCAGCAGGAGCATGGCCGGGTAAGTCCACGGGGGAACGGGCAGAGGAATGAGCGCGCCCGAGTCGCGGCGCTGCTCGGCAGCGGGGCACAGATGCGCCCACGACCCGGGATGATGGTGGCAGGGGCATCCGTGACAAGAACTGTACAATTTATAATTAAACATTGGTCCTTTAGTCTGTTGATTGCTATGATTTGAGCCACAATGTATATTCAAAACACACTAATATTTCTACTTAATTCTGCAGATTTGAGCCTAGAATCCACAATTTATATTCATTACACATTAGTCATTTTGTCTTTTAAATGTTCTGACTTTTTTATAGGTCTTACTTTCACAACAGCATGAAGCTATAAAAAGATTTCTTACCACAATGGAGTCATGGTGCTGTGTCCATTACTTGTGCTGTGAAAAGTCTGTATAGTTCTTTATGATGGTGCTATATTTTGCTCAGTGACAGGAAGGATGGCACTAATATTGTTAAACCTTCCAATTCCTTATATGCAATACAGCAGGGTTCCCCAACTCCAGTCATCAAGGCCCACCAACAGGTGATGTTTTCAGGATCTCCCACAGAATGCACTGACAATATGAAATCACTGTACAGATTGCTAAAGAAAGCTGAAAAAACATTGACCGTTGATGGGCCTTGAGGACTGGAGTTGGGGACCCCTGCAATACAGTATACATTTACATCCACTGCGTATATTAAAGTAGCTTGTGAACAAATATATTTCCATTTTTTTCCATTTCCATGTCTTTGTTGGTTGAGTTATATGACAGTGGCATTTACCTGCTCGAATTTCCAGCTGTCGGACATGGTGGAAACCATCTGAGCCAACTCTGCCTCTTGGCATTGTAGAACTCGGTAGACGTGTTTCTGCTGGGACTGAGAAAATATAATAATAATATTATGTTATAAGAAATTATAAGGTTAGGAAGATAGACTCAGAGCGAAAATGGTTTGTTCATCAAAAATTACATTATAGACTTTTTTTTAAATATCCGCAGGTTAGCTAAACCACTACAAAGCTTAGTATTTTCTGCAGATCTCACATAAGTATTCATAATGGTTTTTTACTTAAATTCTAGTGATTTCGGAATCTATAATGAAACAAGAAAAGCAATTGTACAGCTTTTTAAAATGTTTCTGTAATTAATTTATAATAACTGTAAAATGAAAGGGAAAATTTTAGATAATAGGATAAGACAAAAATTGTGACATTGGCACTGTGATAGGTGTCAGTGATGTCTAATTATTTGTATTAGTCAGTGACAGGGAAGCTGGGTTACTGGTTGGTGCTGAATTACTGTTGTCCATTAGGCCAGGTCTACATAGCACAGAAATACCGTCGGATTTTCGGCGGATTCAGTATTTTGAATCTGCCAAAAATCTGAAAGAAACTGTGCTGCATAGACGACAATAACAAATTTGTGCTGTAGTCCATACAGCAAGGATTTTATACCACCGTGTTTAAAATCCAGCGGAATATGCAACATGTTGTATATTCATCCGCCGTTACATTCCCGTACATTCAATTGTAGGGGGCAAATCTGAAAACCGACCACAGTTCTTGCGCAAATCCGGGCCAATGACTCCAGTCCAGCAAATGTCAAAATGCCATCGGATTTTGGACGGCATTTTGACATTTGCTGTGTGACCTTAGCCTTACTGTTCTTTTAAAAAAGGTTCTAAAAATTAATCAGTTAATCTGATACATAGGGGGACATGTCTGAAAACTGTCTTGGTCAAAGACTTTTCTTGTTGTCCATAGCCAACCAGCGTTCCCCTTTCATTTCATATAGTGCTCTGAAGACATTAAAGGGGCACTCTGATTGGTTGCTATGGGTAACATGAATGAGTCTTAGACAAGGACAGTTTTCAGTCCATGTCCCCTTAATTTTGCAGTTTAATGGTGTTTCCCTGCAACTAAAATGGATCCACCTGGCTACAAGAGATAAATGTCTGATTGCTGGGAGTCCCACTAACCACTAGTTACATAGTTAGTACGGTTAAAAAGAGACATATGTTCATCAAGTTCAACCAAGGGTGGGAAAGTTGTGGATGAAGGGAGGATTAAAGAACATTTTTAAGCTTTATTTCCACTATAAATGAAGACCTTAGAACCCGTGTGTCAGGGCTAAGCTGTGCTCAGACTGCAGACAGGCTGCAACAGATGATGTGCGCTACTCCCTGATACACTTGATGCTGACAGCTCTGTGAAGTGACAGGGCCCCAGCCACTCTGCAGGGGGCGAAGTGCGACAGCCAATGGGAGGACCTGGCGGCCGCTCCAATAAGCTGCTGGGGCGGTACCCAGGAATCCCTTTTTAAAACCCCCTGAAAGCTGACTGCTGGGGCCTTTGTGTTTTTCCCAGGCTCCCTTTTGTTGTTTTTTTTTTGTTTTTGTTATCCGTTTTTTCCCCTGATCTCGGTTTTGTTTTTTACTGGTCGGTTTGTCCCCTGATTTTTTTACCTCGCCCCCGTTCGTGTTTGACCTGGGCTTTTTTTCTTTTACCCCTTTGGGTTTTGGTTTTGGGTGGCTTTGGCGTTCCTATTTGAAAATTAAACCCGGCCCTGTCGGGATATTCTACTTCCTCCCCCCCCCAGCACTTTAGCAGAGAGGACTTTTCCCCCAGTTGCATTTTTGCCCCCTTGGGCAGCACGTAAAGGGTAGGCGGGGACAGGGGGGCGGGTTTTCCAGTTGGGGGCTCAGGGCCACCCCCCTTGACGTGACACCGTGAGGCAAGAACTAATTTGCCCAAAAGAAATATTTCATTTCTGATTGTGAAATTGCCATCAGATTGGATCTACATTCTAATTAAGATTTTATAAGCCACATAAGCATTAATATTACTTGTGTTAGTAGTTTTTAAATCCTTTTTTAAAAACCCTCCCCTGTTCCTGCGGGGGCCCAAACCCTCTTCAGGGGGGGCTTTTTAAACAAATTCACATTTTCCCCACATTTAAAGAAAGGGTTTTTGTTTTTGGAGGCTGAACCCTTTTAGTAGAGAATCCCCCATTATCTTTTGGGGGGGTTTTTTACATGAAATAGCTTTCCCCATACTTTTTGGGGGCTTTTATATACTTATATAAATTACCGTTTTCCCTGGAGTCGTTTTTTTTCAAGACTAAATAAGTTTTAGGGCTTCTAACCTCCCCATAAAAAAGATTATTTATTCCTCTTTTTAGGGTTTTAAATTTTCATCTTTGTAATTCCCTTTTCCCCCAATACCCTTTCTTAAACATAAGCCCAGAAATGAACCATATTCCAAGTTGGCGGGGACCCAAGCTTTTTTATTGCGGCAATATTTTCATTTCCTCTTGTCGGGGTCCTATCTTGGCCTTTGAGGCAGCTGATTTACCCCGCATGCTGTTTTGTAATTATGATTACAAGACACCCCGTCCTTTCAAAAAAGGGGATTCTCCCAGTTTTTTACCCCAAAGGGGAAAAATGGTTTTCTTACTAAATTTTTTGTTTCTCGATGCAGAACTTTACATTTATCCACATTGAATCGCAATTGCCAAGTATCCAGGTTTATTTGCAATTTATGAACATCTTCCATAGATTTCATTACACTACATAGTTTAGTATCATCTGCAAAAATAGAATCCGTGCTATTAATCCCCTCCTCCATATAATTAATAAATTCATTGAAGAAAAGAGGACCCTGTATCGAATCTTGGGGTCACCATTTATAACAGGGATCATTCAGAGTAGAAATCATTTTCCACCACTCTGAGTACAATCCAATAGCCAGTTTTCAATCCAGTTACACGTTATTATTTCTAATATTATAAACTTTAATTTACCCTATAAGCGCTTTTGCGTTTCATCTTTAAGCAGGGTTCATACTTATCTACTTCTCTTCTTTGTATCGCTCCAGTACTAGAATGGGGGCCTGAGTTTTCTGCTTTTCCTATCTGGCAAATCTATAATCTTTATTGCTTTACCTTATATAAAATGAAAATAAAATGATAAAGTAATTTTGCACATGGTCATAACGAAAAAACCTCTTGTTGTTTCGTGTATGCAGCTCCTATACAGACCTATGTGTTTTCATGGTAACAGACATCAAGCCCCCACAGTGTAGTCTGATCTTGCCATCTATTTGTCCCGTATTTATTGCTAACTAATGTATCTATCATTAAGAAATTGGGGATAGGTCAAGATAGCCTGGCTGCAGCATCAGACCACACAGGGTTTGTAGTCTGTGATCATGCAGACACATAGGTCTTGTTGATTCTTGCTTTTTCATTTTAGAAGCAATGGAACACTAAAAAATGGTTGTAAAGGTAGGCCTTCTCTTCAAAGGCAATCTCCATTCATGACCAAGTTCCACAGTTTAAGTTGACATAAAGAGTGACATGTCAGAAAAGTGGCGTTTTCACGGCAGTTTTAGGCGCATTAAATCAGTGTAAGGTGCGCCAGAAAGTCCAATCATTTCCAAAAACTGGCACCAGGTAATACCTTGTATAGAAACTTAATGCGCCTAAAAAGGGCGAATGCGTCAAAAAAGGCGCATTTGCGCCAACTCTTAAGACATACCATTCAATGGATGAATATGTATTGGCGACCTAATCGTAGCGGGAACATAACAGGGTAATGTGTCTCAATAGGCGCATTGCGTGACGGGGGCGCACAGTGCACCATATTTAGGAGCATTGCAAAGCATGGTGCCCGGCGTATAACGCGCCTAGTTTTGGTGTATGACAGTTCATTTACAACAATAATATGGCGTCAAAAGTGGTTTTGGTGCAAAATAGACCATAAAACTGGCGTTGGCTTGTTGGGACATGTTGCCCATAATGTTTAGTAAGTTAGTAAGGTGTTTTTGTGGGATAGAAATGTTGCTTAA
This sequence comes from Phyllomedusa bahiana, assembly GCA_025379985.1. NCBI lineage: Eukaryota > Metazoa > Chordata > Amphibia > Anura > Hylidae > Phyllomedusa > Phyllomedusa bahiana. The sequence continues at coordinate 18,035 of JAODAL010007809.1, read as the reverse complement.
TATGTAACTTAAAAAGGTGTTCTTCTTGGCTATTTATGGCATATCGATAGGACATGCAATAAATGTCTGATAGGAACAGATTCCATCTCCTGAACCCGCACCCCAAAAGTCAGTTCAGAATGGAAAGAGAAGGCAGCTCTTGCGCAAGACTTTCCATTCTTTGCTATGAGAGTGGTGTGTTCAGTTGTACTCAGAACTCCCAAAGAATAGAATGGAGAGTTATTTGCAAGCGCGACTTACTCTATATTCTAATAGGAGACTTTCAGGGGCCCATTCTCTATGAGTGTTCTGAGTACAGTCAAACACATCACTTGGTTCTACTCTGAACTTCCATAGAGAAGAATGGAGAGTAGTGCACAAGTGCAACCTACTCTCCATTTTGAACCGAGACTTTTGGGGGCCTGTTTTCACAAGAGCTGCAGGTCACATCTTCAAGGATGGATTCATACCCAAATCAGTTGCGGACGCCTTCAATGTGGATAAGAGGCCCAAAGAACACCACAAAAACATTCCCCAGACCAAAAAAGTTAGGGGTATTTGACTTTTGGTTGAAATTTCAGGATGAACATAAAATTTCTTAACATTTTTTAAATGAACTAAATGAGACCATCTCTTAACTTTAGAATGCACATGTCCAACTGTTCCTTGTTTCAGTACTTTTTGCACAACTTACTGATTTCTAACAAGGAGCTTAAAGGGGATTTGCCAAGAGACTAGTTACGTACCTCCTGTCAGCACGAGAGCAGGATGTAAACAAATTACGCTGAGTCATGAAGCTGCAGGGGGAGATGGGGGGGGCGAGTGAGGAGTGAGGAATCCAAGGAGCGTCTCAAAACTTAAGTGAAATAATAAACAGTAAAAACATGGATTTTCAATACAGCAAGACAGCCTCAGACTGCACTCTCTACACGGGGCTTAAAAGCTCATTCATTTTGCCTGTCATTTAGATAAGAAGTGATTCACGCAAGCGCTGCCTGTCAGCTCCTGGGTCGTTTACTGGGAAAGCATTGAGGTAACCCAAGGGAGATTGAGAAAAATGCTGTAGCTCTCCCGAGTTTTCACTTTTTTTTTAATCAAAATTTATTTAGAAAAGTGATTAAATACCCATTTTGGAGGTTCCCACGTCAACATTACATGGTGGCAAAACCCCTTTAATGACAAAATTCACAACAGGTGTTTGATCCCTGAATCGCCAAATAAATTTAGGGGATCACTTTAAATTGGGATTTAAACAGTCTTCCTCATCAGGCTGTTCACATTTTGACATCATGAGACCAAGACAATAACTTTCAATTGATCAACAGTTGGACATATGCATCTAAATTTAAGAGATGGTCTCATTTAGTTCATTTAAAAATAAAAATCCAAGATATGTTATGTTCATTCTGAAATTTCAGCCAAAAGCCAAATATCCAATACTTTTTGTGATTATATATATATACTGTATATATAGTATATAACATATATATATTCGAATATAAGCCGAGTTTTTCAGCACAAAAAATGTGCAGAAAGCGCCGTTCTCGGCTTATACTCAAGTCACCGTTGGCATCCGGGTGCTGCAATGGCCCAGGCGACGGTGGATATTTCAGCTGTACGCGACTCCTCTGGGAGCACAAACAGCTGACACTGGAGGGACCCGTCAGCGTCCGGGCAGTGCCATGGCCCTGGCGCCGGCAGGAAACTCTTCAGCTTTATGCAACTCCTCTGGGAGTGCATACAGCTGAAGACACTATAGCAGAGCAGAGAGCGAGCGCTCCCTGCTCCACAATAGGACTCCGGAAAGCCGCAAGCAGACTTGCGGCCTTTCCGAGTATCCAGCAGGCAGCGTGAATGTCATCACCCTGCCTGCATGGTCTAACGACATCACGCCGCCTGTGCCAGAAGACGGATCGCAACATAGCAGCGTGGAAAGGTGAGTACTTGCATTTTTTTAATAAACCCTGCCTATGGGAGATATATACCTGCCTATACGTGCCTATGGGGGAACATATACCTGCCTATAGCTGCCTATACCTTCTTATGGGGGACATATACCTGCCTATGCAGGCCATATACCTGCTTCTTTCTGCCTATGGGGGAAATATATCTGCCTAAACCTGCCTATGGAGGAAATATACCTGCCTATGGGGGAAATATACTTGCCTAAACCTACCTATGGGGGACATTAAATTGCCTATACCTACCTATGGGGGAAATATACCTGCCTATACTTACTATGGAGGACATATACCTGCCTATGGGGGACATATACCTGCCTATACCTGCCTATGGGGGACATATGCCTGCCTATGGGGGACATTAAACTTCCTATACCTGTATATTGGGGACACTAAACTGCCTATATCTGCCTATGTCATTTTATTGGTATCCATTTTTATTTTTGAAATTTACCAGTCGCCGCTGCATTTTCCACCCTAGACTTATACTCAAGTCAAGAATTGTCCCCAGTTTTTTTGTGGAAAAAGTAGATGACTCGCCTTATATTCAGGTCGGCTTATACTCGAGTATATATGGGGTGTGTATATATATAATCTCACAAAAGTTAGAACATCCCTCACCTTTTGATAAATATTGTATCTCTTCATGGGACAACACAGAGGATATGTCACTTTGATACAATGTAAAGTAGTCAGTATACAGCTTGTATAAGTGGCCTCAAAATAACTCAAAACAATCATCACTGTCGAAACAGTTAGAAACAAAGTGACTGTAATCACTACAGTGTGCAGCCAGAGACCTGCTGCAGATGCGCCACCAAGGATCTGGTCTCAGTGGGGAAAGTCCACCTATGTAGGGTCAGTGACGCTATGTTACTGAAACTTACAGTAGCTGCTAGAATATGTATGGGGTGACTTTTTTGGAACAGCGTGGGGTGGGTGACTCTTCCCACGTTCCAGGACAGGTTTTGTATAGGTTTCTGAAGACCTATTTAAAGCCTGCTACTCCAGGTGATCAGGGGGTATGACTGCTACCTGACAGTGGAGAAGTATTGGAGCTAGAGAGAGCTCTGCCCTCCCCCCACCCCCCCAGAGCCTTGAGAGAAGCCTCTAAGCCTGACCTGGAATGCGGGAACGGTCTCCCACCCAACGCTATGACCGTCCCGGGAAAAGCCAGCCCATAATAACTGATAGCAGCCATTTTAGATACATGTTTTAAAGCAAACGTATGGCTACTGACACCAAATAGCTGGATTCCCCCACCAAGACCAGGTCCTCAGTGGCGCATCGGCAGCAAGACACCTGCTGTACTCCCCCTACTGGCAGTAATCTGCGACCATATAAGGTCGCTCTGCCACACTAATCAATCACACACTCATCATGACACTGTCCCGCATAAGCGTTTGTAGGGTAAATTAGAATCCATTGGGTTAGAGCTAACAGTGTGTAATTGGATTAACAACTGGCTATCAGATCGTACTCAGAGAGTGGTTTGGTTAAATGACTCCTACTCTAATGGTCCCCGGTTGTGAGTGGTGTGCCGCAGGGCTCAGTATTGGGTCCTCTCTTATTTAATGTATTTATTAATGATATAGTGGAAGGGATCAATAGCACGGTTTCGATTTTTGAAGATGACACCAAGCTATGCAGGGTAGTGCAACCTATGAAAGATGCTCATAAATTGCAAGCAGACCTGGACACACTGAGTTCTTAGGCATCCACTTGGCGAATGGGGTTCGATGTGGATAAATGTAAGTTCTGCATCTGGGTAGAAATAATTCGGGGCATCATATGTCCTAGGGGAGAAAAACTTGGAGAATCGCTTGTTGGGGAAAGGGATCTGGGCATTCTTGTAGATCATAGACTAAGAACAGCATGCAATGTCAATCAGCTGCCTCAAGGGCAAGTAAGATATTGGCGTTATTAAAAAAGGCATGGGGCTCGCGGGACAAGGGATGTAATTCTACCGCTGTACAAAGCATTGGTGCGTCCTCATTAGAATATGCTGTTCAGTTCTGGGCCCCAGTTTATAGAAGAGATGTAATGGAGCTAGAGAGAGTAAAAGACGAGCAACCAAACTTATAAGGGGAATGGAGCATCTTAGTTATGAGAGAGAGGCTAGTAGAATTGAACTTATTTAGTCTCGAGAAAAAATGGCTTCGGGGGGGACAAAGATTAAATTTTTATAATATATAAATGGTCCCACAAAAAAGTATGGGGGAAAATTATTTCAAGTGAAGCCCCCTCAAAAGACAAGGGGACATTCCCTTCAACTAGAGAAAAAAGGATTCAATCTCCAGAGGAGAAGGCGTTCTTCACTGTGAGAACTGTGAATCTGTGGAATAGCCGCCTGAGGAGCTGGTCACAGCAGGAACTGTAGAGAGTTTCAAGAAAGGCTTAGATACCTCCCTGGAACTAAAGAATATTAATGCTTACGTAGCTATGTAAAATTCTGGATCCTGGCTGGTGGAGGCTCTGGGGTCAGAGATATGGTCTCCACTGGAGCAGATTGGTTCTTGCCTTGTGGGTTCCATGGCATTAACCAGTGTTGAAGCTGGGCTTAAAATCCTTGTCTCTCTCCCTCACCCACATTTTCCCCACCCTTGGTTGAACTTGATGGACACGTATCTTCTTTCAACCGTACTATGTAATTATGTAACTATGTTCGCAAATGGGGAAAAAATGGATAGGAAGGAAAAAAAAGACTGTGGTTAAGAGAATTGATTAAAATGGCAGAGGAATAGAATAGATGGATGATCTGGGAGAGGAGATGAAAGGATGATGTGCTGGTGGATGAACTGAGGTATGGATGAATGAACATCTAGGTATTAGGTAGAAGAAGGTGCTGAGACAACAAGTAGTGCCCCTTCTAGGTTCCTTCTTGTACCTAGGTATTAGGTACATTCATCCATAACTTTCTGGGAAAGTCCATCATAATTTTCTCTGGAAGTGTGATCTGAATAAAAAAAACAAGCTTGTCCATCCTCATTTTTACCTGGTGGTGGTAAAGGTGGAGATGTTCTTTAGTTCTCAAGCAAATACTATAGAGAACAACAAAAATAAAAACTCTCTCTAATTACAACAATCCTATCATTATATGGTCGATGTCTCCTTGCGATATTAGCTAATCACCAGGTGTAATAGAAGTGAAAAAGAGCAAGATGAAACAGATCTTTTGAACTGTGGTGAAATTTGAAATGCCCCCTTGAAAATTTTTAGGGAGAAGGTTCCTTGGCAAGACATCGGGGCTGCCAACCATCCATAAATTCCGTAGAAAAATGTGACTTTTTTTCCTCCCCCGAAAAAAAATGTGATTGTATGGGGATTTTTTTTTTTTAAGCTAGGGGAAGTGGTAAGAAAATTTTGGACTGTAATTTTCAAAATTTTCCCACAGTTATAAAGCTAAAATGTGTTTTTTCCCCTGTGAACATGGACAAAACATTAGATCTTCATGATTTACCATGGGCTTCCTGTGCCTCTCTAAGATTGTTAGCTCTCCGTGATTTTGAAAAAATTTCCCTAAAAGGGGGAAAAAAAACAGGTTGGCAAGCCGGCAGGTTGACACTGCTTATCCCAGGGGGCACAAAGGTAGCTAGGAATAAAAACTCATCTATTTTTTATTACATGCTTATACTATATATATTTTTGGGGGTATCTATATATTATGAATGCAGTGGTGGCCTGCCACATGTTTTTCTTCTATCTAGTCCTATAGACCTTATTTTGCAGTTTCTTGCTCTTGACTTAAGCCCTGTTGCTTTGCTTTGCTGCATGATAAGAGCAGAATGTTTTGGATCACTCAGTGAACTGTGTAATTTGTTTCCTATGATTTATTCAGATATCACCAGCTGTTCGTGCGTTACGGGGAAAACACTCACCTGAATTTAGTGAAGTTACATAAAAAACCCCAAGGGGTTTGGGAAACTTTTTTTATTATTTTTAAAACGGGGTTATAAACATTTTTGTTTTTTCCTAAAGTTTTAATTGTAAAAGCCTGTTAAAAATTTAAACAACAAAAAGGGAAAGGATGTGGTTAAAACAACCACAAATCATATAAATGAGTTTCCAACTTTTATATAAAAAAAAACAGAGTTCTCTAAAACTAAAGAAAAAGAACATTAAGACAAACTAAACGTGACAGTCTGTTGGTAACTGTGATCTTAATAAGCCCTCTTCTTACATATATCACAAGCTACATAACTTCAAGGGAATATGTCATCACACAGTGGCATAGTAAGGGCGGCAATGGACAAATACCGGTCGCGATGAGGGAGAAAAGCCTCCCCTTACATTTAAATTGCACTATTAATGCTTTTCGGGCGGCCCCGGGCGGAAAAAACCCCCAGGGAAAAACCCCCTGCAGTGGGACGCTGCACGGGTTTTTTTTATAGGAGCCCGTTGTGATTTTTCGGGTCAGTTTTTCAGGGGGGGTTGAAAAAACAGCAAACCCCCTTTAAAAAACCCGGCGGGAAAAACCCGTCCCCTAAAGGACACCCAAAGAGTTTTTTTTTCAAACACTTTTTTTTTTGTTGTGTTTTTTTTAATATATTTTTTTTTTTTTTTTTTAGTTTAATTTTTTAAAAAAAATTTTCCTGAAATTCTGCATTTTTTTAATTTGGCCATTGGGCCTAGTAATAGTCGGGACATTTTCCTGGAAGAAAGTTTTTCCCAGTTTTCTTGTAACGGCCCAAAGGGTAGGGGAACCCCCGTAGGGAGGGTATAAGGGGCCCACGGAACGGAGGTTTTTGGGATGCTTTCCCTTTGGCCCAAAAAACCAAAATACCATTCATATTTTCCGACCGGTATTTTGTCTTTTTTTGGCACGTAGGGGGACAGCATTTGTCCGGGGGTTTGCGGGAATTAAAGGGCCACCCCCCCCTTTCCCCGCCCCCACTTATTCTGTTGGCCCTAAACCATGGGGAAAAAGGAGAACATGTTCTGGGTTTTGGGGGAAAGCCGGCGGTAAAAAAAAAACCCCATCCGGGTTGGGAAAATCATTCAGTGGGATGCAGGGGAATTTTCTTTTAAAAAATTAATGGAAAAGGTTGACAGTCGGTTTACAGAGGGTTTTTCAAATACAAAAACCATCTTTTTTTAAAACCAACTAAAAAACCTTACTATGAGGACTTTCCCTAAGAGGCCCTTTTGGGTTTTTCCAGAGCCCGTAAAAGGGTTTGGGGTTTTTGCGGCAGGCAACTCCAGGTCACTCCCCCAGGCATGATTTGCGGTGGCGGCCGAGGTGTATCGCGGTACGAAACTTGAGGGGAGGTCGTAGGGCGGGGGGCAGGCAAGTAGGTCAGGACAGGCAGCAAAGGTTTGTGGTCAAGGGATGGAGACAAAAGGAACTAGTACACAGAAAAAAAACAGGGGAAAAAAACCCCCAAGGAAAACTTTTTTATGTAGGGGTAGAGGCACCATGGATCCTTTAAGGGAGTTAAAAAGAAGCAGGGTTTTAAAAAGGGGTCAGCGCCCCGGGGGATAGCAAATTCCCCGGGTGTGGCCATTTTTAAATTTTAAAATGAATGCTTCAAACGTGCCCGGGGTTGAGAGGGCCAAAAAAGGCCCTCCGGCAGGCGCGGGGGAGGGAGTAATGAGTGGGCTTGGGGTGGTCCTTGGGCCGGGCATGAGGGGATGGTTTCACTCATACAGCAAGGGCAGCCAAGATACAGGTGCGCCCACGACCCCGGGGTGTGGGTTTTTAAACCCCAATTTTCCCAAACCAGGCAGGGTTTTCTAGAAAATGCAAACCCAAAGTTTATAGTTTAAAAATAAAATTTACCCAAAAGGAAATAGACAAGGGTTTTCCCCTCTCCCCCCCCGCATAATGACTTTTTTCAAGTCACGGAGCAAACCAGGGAAAAATTTCCCATGGGAAATCAGTGGGGTTCCCCCCCTTTTTTCACAGGTACTATGGCCCCTATAGTTTCTGTAAAGCACCTTTCTAAATTTCTTTGAAAGGGAGCTCAGAAAAATGGGCCCTCCCCTTTGTTTTTAAAACAGAAAAAAAAATTTGTATCAGTGTTTTGTTTTAATTTTTTGTTTAAAGGGCGCTTTTGCTGGGAAAGTGCCAAAATGTTACAGAAAAAGAGGGGGGCGTGTTTTTTGGCCATCACCCCCATTTTTTTCTATGGGGGGATCTGAATTTTTAGCTGGGAAATTTTTCGTATTGTGCCCCCCAAAAAAAGACCCTTTTGGGCATTTTTAGAAAAGTTTTTTTTATGATTTCACCTCTAACTGGGGCTGAAATTTTAGCCCCACTTACAGGAAAAACACAGCCCCAAAACTTACTGCAGAGCCCGATTTAGGATTGGGTTGTGCCCTCTGCCCCTTTTCCCGCCCTGATCACAGCGCCACCTGCACCAGGGAAAAAGGAAGGGTTTTTTGTATATTTCAGAGCTCTTTAAGACTGGAAAACCAATTTTGAAAGGGGGGGACTTTGGGGAATCCTTCCCCCACCTTCCGGGGCAAACTGGCTAACCCGGGCCGCCGGCTCCCAAAAACCACGGTACAATGGTTTCAATTTAGGACTTCCGGGGCAACCCGCTGGGGGGGGGTTTTTTCCGGGGTTTTGGGGGGTTTGGGCACCCCCTGCGGGGGGCGGGATGGGGGGGGATTTTTTCTTTTGTTTTTTGGGGTTTGGTCCTTTTTATTTTTTTAATTTTGCGGGGTTTTCTTTAAATTTTCTTGTTTTGGGGGGGGCGCCTCTTTTAGGTTTTTTGGGAAAATTTTGGTCAGTAAAATTTTTCTTGGTTTTCAGCCCGCTACCCCCTATTGGGGCCATCCCTGTTTTTTCCCAGAGGGCTCCCGAAATTGGAGGGGCCCCCTGTAAACCCGGGAGAGCTAACAAACCTCCTGCAGGGTTTTCCCGGATAATTTCGTTTTTTACACCAATCAAAAAAAGGTTTGGGATTTCAGGGGTGAACACTACATTTCTTGAAAATTTTTTTTTGATGAATAAATTTTAATGAGACCTTTCTTAACTTTAGAGGGAATTTTCCAAGGGTTTAGGGGGTTTTTGGGCTTTTTGCACAACTTTCTGATCCCCCCAACCCAAAGGGGCCCTTTAAGGCAAAATTTTTCCCGCTATTGTTTTTATCCCAGAATCACCCAATGCTTTTAAAAGGGTCAATTTTTAATTTTGGGGTTTTTAAAAAATCCCCTTCATTTGCTTTCAAAATTTTTTACAACATGGGGGAAAAAAGCAACACCTTACAATTGAAACAATGTAACCCCGTCCAAATTTTGAGGCTTCAAGGCCCCGGGAATTTCTGTCGGCGCAAAATGGCCACGGGTTTTGAAATGTCACAAAAGGGGTCATCAGAAAAAAATTCGAGAGGACTGGAAAAGGGAAAAGAAAAACAAAGAAGGGACGGCCCTTTTTGGGTCCCTAAAAACCTGATGAAAACTTCCCCCTTGTAAACAATGCCCGGGGGAAATGGATTTATAAAGTAAAACAACTCAAGGGGAGGTTTAATAAGGGGTTTAGAGGAAACCAAGTGTCACCTCGGACAATTCAAAACCGTTTACATCAGTGTAGTCTGCATGTTAGACAACCGGCAAGGGTTGTCCACACCACCAGGCACAGGCATAATCATCTTGCATGGGCCAGGGAGAATCTACACTGGACGAGGAACCAGTGGTCCTCAGTGCTGTTCAGTGATAAAAATAGATTCACTCTGAGCAGAAATGATGGCCGCAAACGATGCTGGAGACGTCAGAGAGATCGCTATGCATCAGCCAGACCTGGCTGGTCGTCTAGCTAGGCTTTCTGAGATATGACACTTTGTACCGACTCTGTCCTCCTATCTCCTGTTTCTGTCCCTACTTATGGAATATAGTAAGGTCACCATATCCTTACTTTGCCTTCTGTATTCCGGAGCTGCTTACAATTACAACATTTGATTGCTTGATTTCCTCCTAATACATCTATTAATAAAACAAACCGAATTCTCTTAAGCACATAAATCAATGCTCCAAGCCACAGGATCTGACTGAGGCCCTGTATTACTCCTAGTATCTAGACTGTTGCATGCTACCTGAATCTTCTATGTCAGTGGTTCTCAACTCCAGTCCGCAAGGCCCACCAACAGGTCATGTTTTCTGGCTTTCCTTAGCATTGCACCTGTGATTTAATTATTGTCAGTGCCCTCTGTGGGAGATCCTGAAAACATGACCTGTTGGTGGGCCTTGAGGACTGGAGTTGGGGAGCCCTGATCTATGTAATGACAGCAGGTAAGGCCTACCAAAACACAAACTGGATAGAATATCCAGTGTCCAGGAGAGCAGGGTGACACCCCATTCTTTACACAGCTTTCTTTGATGCTGGATAGCCTATTCAGCACTCAGGAAAGCTGGGTGCCACCTGTGAGGAATGGGACATCACGCAGCATTCCTGATTGCTGCACAGGTTATCCAGCATTCAGGAAAGCTGTGTGGAGGAATATAGAAAAACTGGGTTCCACCTGTGGGGTATGGAGCCTCACCAAGCTTTCATCAGTGCTGGATAGGCCCTGAAGGAAAATTTCAAAAGTTGGCAAGTATGAGCTATTCTCTCCTTAGGTAGGTTTCACAAAAACCTTCTTAGATAAGCTTCTTGACTAAATGATAGAAATGACATTTTTTCGTAGACACCAGAATATAACTTAATAATCATTAAAGTGATGGACTGTAACTTGTAAAATACTCTCTGATGACAATTGACTAGAAAAACAGCATTAAAAATGCCCTTCTGACCTTGTTATAAGATCTGGGCTCTGACTGACTGTCATTGCAGGGATCTGCATGGCCATGGGTTAATTTAATTATTTTTAATTAATACTTTTTCACTGTAACATTACTTCTTATAACAATACAACTGTTCTTACTGTGAGACAAGTTAGTTTGGTTTTATTACTTCTTTATAAGCATGGGGGAGAATGCGGGCACATCCAGCAGCCTCAGGTTCCCATGAAAGGGACAGAAGGATTCACAGAACAGCCTAAGAGGCTGCATATGAGATTTATTACTAGTATTTGCTCTCCTTCTATGGGTGTCTTGGATAGGCAGTAACTTGTCCCAAGGCTGTATTTTAATGGGAACTCATTTCATACCTCCTTTATCCAGCTTCAGCTCCCAGTGTGCTCAAAAGCGGGGGGGTGATTGGTTTAAATTGCATATCATGTGACTAGTGTTGAGCGATTACATTGGCTATCGACATCGATCGATAGTCGATAGTTGGCCACCATCGATAAGGTTTTTGATAGTCGATATTCGATCATCTCCGATGACCATTAAAGTCTATGGGAGAGCAACAACACCTTCATTCTTACACCCAAACAGGGCTGGAGGAGCTGGAATTAACATCCACAACAGTCAAATGGATACGTGCTACATCTTAGGCAACACACTTAGGTTATAAAAGCCACAGAAAAAAAAGTCACAGACCATTGACTACCCCTGTCTTGAAACACAGCCTGACCCTTAAACCGGGCATCACCCACAAATTAAAAAGTGCCAGAAGGCAGTATGAAAATGAACCATCATTTTATTTGAACTGGACATTCAATATCCCTGTCCTGGAACGCAGCATGGCCCCAAAACCCTGCATGCCCCCCACATTTAAAAGTGCCGGAAAAAGGGAGTCTTTTGACCCCCATTTTAGTTGAATGGAAATTGACTATACCTTTCCTGGGCCACAGCATGACCCCCAAAACTATGACCCCCCATTAAATGTCCCGGGAAAAGGAGTCTTTAAACCACCATTTTAGTTCATGACATTGATATACTTTTGGGGCCCAAACAGATGAGCCCAAACCGCATAACCCCCAGTTTAAAAAGTGCGGAAAAGAGTCTTTCACCCCCCATCTTAGTTTCACTGGACATTGACTATACCTGTCCTGGGCCACAGAAATGAGCCCCCAAACCTGCATAACCCCAGATTTAAAAGTGCCGGAAAAAGGAGTCTTTCAACCCCATTTTAGTTTCACTGGACATTGGACTATACCTGTCCTGGCCACAGCATGACCCAGGGCCGGAGTTACAGTGGGTGCGGTGAGAGCCAGGCTGGCGTCGTCATTATTAAACACGCAGGTTAAAATGCCCCGATGACGCAGCAACGAAACTGTCGTGCTGAAGCAGAGTGCGGAAGCGGAAGTGTGAGAACTCCACCTTCCTCAGTACCAGTCAATACTGGGTAGCGTTGCATCGTATGAGTGTGGACCATTGGTTCATTGGAAATATGGTGGTTACGCTCTGTAACCCAGGTGCCTTATTGGCATTCTTTTTATTTACTCAACGTGCTGGAGGAAATTGTCTTTACTTTGTTCCTGTCTGTGCTCCATACTCTGTCTCTGATAACCTAATTGGGTCAAGTTTCTGTACTCCTTGTCAATTTAGGATTTTTTAAAGTATTTGTAATGCAAGTTTTTGTACTTTAATTCTAGAAACACTTTTTAAATCGGGTAATCCCACATGTCTTTGTTCTCTTTTTTAATTGTATAAATGGTGTTCAAAAGGGATTTAAGCTATGTAAAGATCTTGCAAAAACAAGTCTTTTGCATATTGTCCCTAACAGTGTCCTACCTATTCTGTTTTGAAGCATCACCCTTAGCATTTGCCATTGTGAAGAACAATGTTGTTGAAACAAATTTTTGAATAGGCCTGTAGATAGTGCGTCCGCAAATGCTCCAAAATTAAGCATGACCTGAGCCACTTGGCAATTGTGAAGACAATGGTCTGTTAGAAAACATTTTTTAGAATAGAGTAGTATAGCTGCAGTCACAGCAAATGCCCAAAAATTCAAAACATGACCCTGAAACCACTTTTGACATTGTGAAGAAAAGTCTATTTGAAACAACATTTTTTGAAAGGCCTGTAGTATGCTGCTTTTAAAGCAGCAGACCCAAAAATTATAAAAAGCTTTAGCCACTGTTAAATTGTGAAGGAGAATGCCATTAGAAGCCAATTTGTTCAAAGGACATGATTATTGCTTATCTCACAGCAACTGGACCCAAAAAATTAAAATTGACTTCTCAGCACTGTTAAAAATGTGAGGAGAAATGCCCTTTGAAGCCATTTCGTTCCAAGGACCATGATATTGTTGATCTCACAGCAACAGACCCCAAAAAATTTTAAATTGACTTCAGCCACTGTAAAAATTGTGAGGCAACTGACCCCAAAACCATTGAAAGTGAAAATTTTAAGTGAGTGGTAAATGGATATGGTTTTTCTGAACCTTTGGGGTTTTTAGTCTCCTCACGCAAAACCAGCAAATGAATGTTGGGAATTGAGAATAAAATTGCAGTAAGAATTTCATTTAAAAATAAGTTTTCAAAAGGGGCCCTTTCTGTTTGGAGGGAATGTGAAATAGCCAGCAAATAATCGGTACCGGCAATTGGGGCCAACACATCATCAGGATCATGCCTGATCATCTTGTGCCTGCTTGCAGCGTTGGTGAGGTGGTAATAAGATTTCCAGAGGTCACCATAGGTTTCGGGCCCCCTTTCCGCTGTGCTGTTGCTACGGTGCTTGGCATCTATGCTGTCTGTCGCGATGTGTTCCACCGTGCATTGAAGAACGTGAAGCAGGGGAAACAGATGGTTCCAGTGATCAATCAGCAAGGTCTCCTTTCTGCATTTTTTCTCATTTCGGTGGGTGGAGGAAAGTGCGAGTTTGTTTTGTACCGCGGATCCAGGAGGGTGGCACCAGTAACTGTTGTTCATTTGATGGGGCCCAATGCGAGGACATGTTGGAGGAAATGGAGCATCCAAGCTCTGTGAGAGATGGGGCCTTGAGTTCCAGCCTCTGGGTTGAGGGCTAGAAACTATCTTCCTATTGCTCAAATTCACGCCAACTCTTTCAGGCAGGGAGTCGGTGTCTGGAAACCTCTCCTCTCCTCCGTTCCTCCGGCACAGCTTCAACCAGCCTGACTGCTCAGTGATGCACCTGGAGCTGAGGGTGCGCCTTGCACTAGCTCTGGACCGACACTGCCTAATGAGACGATAAATTTAGAACTGTGGGCTTGTGGATTTGGGCGGAGAGAAGGTCGTGCTGATCTGGGTCCATCTCCTCCTCCGTCGCTGGGGGACCTGAGTTTCAAGTGTCCAACGATTTAGAACTAGTCACACAAAGCTTGCTGACAAGGGCATCGCGCACTGACATTTTGGTGGCTTCTTCAAAATGGCAGGATGGTGCAGAGCTTTTACCGCTCCACCTCGGTGGACACCCCAGGTCGCACCGCTGCTGTCAGGCCATGTGTCACTTCGTACTGCGTAATGGCATTGCGCTGCTCCCACAATCGCTGGAGCATGTGGGAGCAGGCTTGAGAGGTCCTGGACCTTTTTGACGGCGATAAGCGAGGAGCGGGGTTTGCGCTGACCGTGGCTGGCGGAATCATATCAGCGGACTTCTGCGACCGCCCTCTCCCTTTTTGTGGCGGGACTCGTTTTGACACTGCCCCATCGTCTTCCTCCTCGTCCACTGATGAAGCGCTCGCAAGCAAATTCTGCGGAAAAGACAAGGATGGATCCACAATGTCGTCATCAATCTTCAAACAGGTGACTTGGTCGTCCTGACTTTCGCATTAAGAAGCTGCGGGTACAAGCAAGGGGCATGCAAGGCGTTGGGGGACCGCCCGGGATTTTTGCCGATTGACCGGTTCCTTCCCTCCTCTGGATGGCATCAGTAACTGGGCGTCAGAGCAGACTAAATCATCCTCTTGATCTTTTAACATGCCTTCTGACCCCAACCACATTTTGTCATCAAAGAGGTCTTCAGACAATGGATTATCCACAGTGGTGGGTACATGAGTTGACATTTGGGCTGCTTCATGTTGGACGGATGCTGATGATGCTGATGATGACATTTGTGGCCTGGTATGGGAGGACGAGGAGGTAAGACTGCTGGTTTGCAGGTTGCTTTTAACCACTGAAGAACAGATTGGCGACGATGTTCGTTACTGAGATTCACAGGGCCCTGACCCAGCGATGACAGGCATGACGGCCCTGCAAACTGACGATCGCTGGCATGCATGTTGTCGCCAGCATGGAAGGAGCACCATCTCTCGTACCTCTTTTCTCCATGTGCTACCCCCCTCTTTGCTCGCTTACCACCTGCATTTCGCTCCATGTTCAAAAAAAATAAAAATTTGAGAAGGTATGGAATAGTTTTGGAAAGTCTCTTATTAAAAGACGGCAAATCACAGCTATTTAAAAATCCTTAATCAAAACAAAATTGCTGGATTCAAATTTAACTGCAAGGTGTCTATCAACAAATCTGGACTGGGCAAACTTCAAAAAAAAACGTATCTGTTATGTTTTGTATAATACACGGTATTTTTTGCACCTTTAAAAATTCACCTGTGGTGACTATAGAATTGCTGTTTTAAGATTTACGTGGATGCTGCGGTCAATAAACAAAGCTGGGTGCGCAAAAGTCAAAAAACACGTATTGTTATGTTTTCGTATGTACACGGTATTTTTGGCAACAAACCTGTGCTGACTCAAGATTTCTGTATTGTAATTTAACTGCAAGGTGGATATATCAAAACAGGTGCAATGGGTAAATTTTAAAATGAACACCTATCTGAAATGTATACTGATAATAAAAGTGGAGTTTTGCACCTTACAAAGAGACCTGCAGTTACTAGAAAATTGATGTGTATCCAATATAAATTCGGCTGCCCCAAAATCCAGGAAATATTTTTAATAGCAAACTGTTAATAATAAGATATTGCAGTGCAATGTCTACACTTTAAATCTTGGTGAACTTTATCCAGTGTTCTTTATAGATAGAGCTTGTCTGTGTTCGCCCGCGGGCCCCCCCATACGTCCCCCCCCCCGTGACTTTAAAGCGGTAGAGGGTGCTTTAAAAATTTTATTTGCTAACTACATAAAATCTTCCAATCTCTAATCTAACTAAATTGGAAGGATCACAGCTAATAGTAGAGGTTTCTCTGTGCAGAAATAGACTAATTTCGCTGAGCTGTTTGGCCACAGGCAGAGCGCACGTCCTATTCCTATAAGACGCTAAGAGACATTAAGGCTGAATAGGAAACGCTGTTCTATGTAAAACGAGGTCATGTGATTTTTCCAGCCAATCGCAACCATACACATCCAGTCATGACGTCGCACAAACTATCTCACCTTCTTATTCTGTAATCTGATTTGCTGGCCGCCAAAATGACAGGAAGCGCCGAAAATGGTGCGATCTTAATAGATGATGCACAGATTTTAACCTTAATTATCGCATGATCTGGAAATTTCGATCACCCTAAAAACCTTGCCGATTTCAACTTTGTCGATAAAAATCGCTCAACACTACATGTGACCCATGACATCACCATGCCCTTCTCCACAGTGTTCTCTCTCTAGTCAAAGAAAGGTCTGTTTATGTAAAGAGCTCAGAGTAGTTACAAAGTAGCTGAGGGGTTAGATAGTCTGTCTTCCACTATATGGGTTCAAGGTTCAAATCCCTACAGGAGTCAAACATATAGATTTCTTTTTTGGTCTCAGTGCACATACCTGATTGAGGTTTCTTTTTTCTGTATTTGCACTGTTTTACTAATTACTAAGGAGTACAGAGGACAAGAGTAAAATGACAGCACCTGAGGTTAAACACTCTTTTAGCAGTGAGTGTGTGTGATTACTAAGCAGGAAGGAGACCAACAGCAGCTGCCTGAGAAGAGAGGTGATGTCTGAGCATGTGCGACCAGGACTGAGGAGCTCTCATTGCTGGTCATATCCCCTGGAGACAAGCTTTACACTATGGATTATTAAGGGAACAGCTAAAACAAAAATGGTAGAAAATTTATAATAATGATGAATGGTGAAAATGTTTATTACTTAATTTGCTTCTCCCGTCAATTTTACTTTGTGGCCAAACCCCTTCAAGCAAATGGTCTTAGGTGTCTGTAAGACATCAGTGAGCAGTATATATAATGTACTAACACTACCTCGATACAAAGCTTACCCTCCCTTTTGTGGTTCGTTGGCTTATAGTAACAGTGTCTAATTTACCTCTTTACAAAGTGAGATTGGCTGATTTGGGAGAAATCAGTATTCCTCAATCTGTGAGCATTTGACCTGGCTTTGATTATGCACACATTGGTGGGCATGAAGCCTGTACCTGGATGATATAGGAAGTGACAGAAGACATCTGGAAAGTCTACGCACATGAAAAGGGAGGTGTTTGTAGTCTGTATTCAGCCATACAAAAACACAGACAGAGGTATTGAGATTGACAGGGTTGAACAGCCAAGCTGGGGAATCAGTGACCCAATCTACCACCTGCACCAAAGGGGTTTTCTGACCACATTGATTAGCTTTAAACATGTAGGCACAAGAATAGCAGAGCTGACATGTCAATGTTTTAGAAAGACTCACTTGTTTGAGTTGAAATATTGCATATTTTTGTACTGGGATGCCAATAAACAAGCATTTATGGTGATGCCATTTAGTTAACATGTCAGTCACTGCTGTAGAATCCCCTACAGCCTGAACAGGAAGTGGGAGACTAAAGCTGACTGTAAAGAGCAGGCTCTAGTATGAGAAAATCCTTTGTACAAGAGATACAAAAGATAGACGTAGAATAGACGGTCAATTCAACAAATTGGCAGCCCTTCTAAATCAGCCTTAAATGGTCCCTGTAAGAGTCAGAATCAGTCAGTCCCCTGGTTGGTCAGTGATTTAATAGAGTATTTTTACTATGAACATTGATAGCATATTGATAGGATATTCCATCAATGTATAATAGGTGTGGGTCTCCCCTTTGGTGCATTTGGCCATTCTCAGAACTCCTATTGAAATCAATGGGACAATTCCAACACTGCTTCGTTCAAAAACAGGAGGGATCTGGGCCCATTATCAAGAGTCCCAGAGGTGCGACCCACATCTGTCCCACATTGTTGGCACATCCTATTAATATTCCATTAATGTGTATGTTGGAAGCACCTCTTTGATGTTGGAAGCACCTCTTTGAGGGCCAGTATAAAGCTCACCCTCTCCCTCTGCAAAATCTTTATGGCTTTTATTTTTCTTGACATGTTTGTACCTACATTCAGGCTCGGACTGGGCCGCCGGGGGACCGGGGAATCCCCCGGTGGGCCCCCCCCGGGTGGGG